>JAWZYT010002281.1:0-7500 GCA_034508575.1 Petrolisthes manimaculis
CCCTTCATTTTTCTTCCTGTCCTTCATTTTAAATACCTTCATTTTTATTCTTTCATTTCTTTCGTTATTCCTTCATTTATCTTCCTTCCTTCCTTCATTTTAATACCTTCATTTTTTCTTTCATTTCTTTCATTTCCTTCATTTTCTCTTCCTGTTCCTTCATTTTTAATACCTTCATTTTTCTTTCATTTCTTTTCATTTCCTTCATTATTCTTCCTGTGTCCTTCATTTTAATACCTTCATTTTTTCCTTTCATTTCTTTTCATTTCCTTCATTTTTCTTCTTCCTTCCTTCCTTCATTTTAATACCTTCATTTTTCTTTCATTTCTTTCATTTCCTTCATTTTTCTTTCCTGTCCTTCATTTTTAATACCCTTCATTTTTCTTTCATTTCTTTTCATTTCCTTCATTTTATCTTCCTGTCCTTCTATTTAATACCTTCAATTTTCTTTCATTTCTTTTCATTTCCTTCATTTTTGTTCCTGTCCTTCATTTTAATACCTTCATGTTTCTTTCATTTCCTTCATTTTTTCTTCCTTCCTTTCCTTCATTTTAATACATTCATTTTTCTTTCATTTCTTTTCATTTCTCTTGATTTTTCTTCCTTCCTTCATTTTTAATTCCTTCCTTTCTTTCATTTTTCTTTCTTCTTTTCTTTCATTGTTTTTATCTTCTTTTCTTAAATTTCTTCATATTTTCTTTCTTCTTTCTTTCCTTTTTTTTCCCCTTCATTTCTTTCCTTAATTTCTTCCATTTTCTTCATTTCTTTCCTTTTTTTTCTTTAATTTTCCATCTCTTTCATCTAATTCTTTTCTTTTCTTTCCTTCAATTTCCTTCATTTTTCTTTTAATTGTTTTTTTTTTGTTTTTTTTCCCCTTAATTTCTTCCTCCATTTCCTTCATTTTTCTTCCTTCTTTCCTTTCCTTCTTTTTCTTTTCATTTTTCTTTTTTCTTCTCCTTAATTTCCTTAATTTCTTTCCTTTTTTTTTCATTTAATTCTTTCTCTTCTTCTTTCCTTCCTCTCCTCTTTCTTCCTTCCTTCTTTTCCTTCATTTTCTTTCTTCTTTTCCTTAATTTCTTTCCTTCCTTCTTTTCCTTAATTTTTTCTTCCCTTTCCTTTCTTTTCCTTTCATTTTCTTCCTTTCTTTCATTTCCCTTCCTTCTTCCTTTCCTTCATTTTTATTTCTTCCAAGATTTCCTACCTACCTCTTCTTTTCTTCCTTCCTCTTTCTCTCTCTCTCTCTCCCACACACACACGCACCACAAACACAGACAGACAGAGACACTCTCCTCTCTCTCTCTCTCTCTCTCTCTCTCCTCTCTCTCTCCCTCTCTCTCTCTCCTCTCTCTCTCTCTCTCTCTCTCACACACACACACACACAACACACACATACACACAGACAGTCACTCTCTCTCTCTCTCTCTCTCTCTCTCTCTCACACACACACGCAACACAAACACAGACAGACAGGACACACACACACTCTCTCTCTCTCTCTCTCTCTCTCTCTCCTCCCCTCTCTCTCTCTCTCTCTCTCTCTCTCTCTCACATACACACACCCACAACCCACCACCCACACCCACATTCTCCTCTCTCTCTCTCTCTCTCTCTCTCTCTCTCCTCCTTCTCTCTCTCTCTCTCTCTCATATACACACACACACACCACACACACACACACACACACATTTTTCTCTCTCTCAAACACACACACACACACACACATTTTTCTCTCTCTCTCTTCTCTTTCTTTCAAAACACACACACACACACACACACACTTTGATAATATGTTAATGATGTAAATATATATACACATACATTCTTAAGGATCCCTGTATCCTGACCTTGCCGCTTAATTAACAAGCTCCTTCGATATAGGTGATTTTTCGTGGCAATATTTGAAGGACTCATTTATCTCCAATTTTCTGACAACACCACAGAAATTCTTAAACTTTGGTGAAAAGGTGAAAAATCAGAGAAAATTCTTATATTCCTTCTTTCTTTTATTTCTTTCGTTTCCTTCATTTTTAATTCCTTCCTGTCCTTCATTTTAATACCTTCATTTTTCTTTCATTTCTTTCATTTCCTACATTTTTCTTCCTGGTCCTTCCTTCATTTTAATACCTTCATTTTTCTTTTCATTTCTTTCGTTTCCCTTCATTTTTTTCTTCCTTCCTTCCTTCATTTTAATACCTTCATTTTTTCTTTCATTTCTTTCGTTTCCTTCATTTTTCTTTCCTGTCCTTCATTTTAATACCTTTCATTTTTCTTCATTTCTTTCATTTCCTTCATTTTTCTTCCTGTCCCTTCATTTTAATACCTTGATTTTTTCTTTCATTTCTTTCATTTCCCTTCATTATTCTTCCTGTCCTTCATTTTTAATACCTTCATTTTTCTTTCATTTCTTTCATTTCCTTCATTATTCTTCCTGTCCTTCATTTTAATACCTTCATTTTTCCTTTCATTTCTTTCATTTCCTTCATTTTTCTTCCTGTCCTTCATTTTAATACCTTCATTTTTCTTTCATTTCTTTCATTTCCTTCATTTTTTCTTCCTTCCTTCCTTCATTTTAATACCTTCATTTTTCTTTCATTTCTTTTCATTTCCTTCATTTTTCTTTCTCTCCTTCATTTTAATACCTTCATTTTTCTTTCATTTCCTTCATTTTTCTTCCTGTCCCTTCATTTTAATACCTTCCTTTTTTCTTTCATTTCTTTCATTTCCTTCATTTTCTTCCTGTCCTTCATTTTAATACCTTCATTTTTCTTTCATTTCTTTCATTTCCTTCATTTTTTCTTCCTTCCCTTCCTTCATTTTAATACCTTCATTTTTTCTTTCATTTTTTTTCGTTTCCTTCATTTTTCTTCCTGTCCCTTCTTTTAATACCTTCATTTTTCTTTCATTTCATTCATTTTTCTTCCTGTCCTTCATTTTTAATACCTTCATTTTTCTTTCATTTCTTTCATTTCCTTCATTTATCTTCCTGTCCTTCTATTTAATACCTTTCATTTTTTCTTTCATTTCTTTCATTTCCTTCATTTTTGTTCTTGTCCGTCATTTTTAATACCTTCATTTTTCTTTCATTCTTTCATTTTCCTTCATTTTTTCTTCCTTCCTTCCTTCATTTTAATAACATCATTTTTCTTTCATTTCTTTCGTTTCCTTCATTTTTCTTCATGTCCTTCATTTTAATACCTTCATTTTTCTTTCATTTCTTTCATTTCCTTGATTTTTCTTCCTTCCTTCATTTTAATTCCTTCCTTTCTTTCATTTTTCTTTCTTCTTTTCTTTCATTGTTTTTTTCTTCTTTTCCTTAAATTTCTTCATATTTCTTTCTTCTTTTCTTTCCTTTTTTTCCCTTCATTTCTTTCCTTAATTTCTTCCATTTTTTCTTCATTTCTTTCCTTTTTTTCTTTAATTTCCATCCCTTTCATCTAATCTTTCTTTTCTTTCCTTCATTTCCTTCACTTTTCTTTAATTGTTTTTTTTTGCCCTTAATTTCTTCCTCCATTTCCTTCATTTTTTCCTTCTTTCCTTTCCTTCCTTCTTTTCTTTCATTTTTCTTTTTTTCTTTTCCTAATTTCCTTAATTTCTTTCCTTTTTTTTTCATTTAATTCTTTCTTTTCTTCTTTCCTTCCTCTCCTCTTTCTTCCTTCCTTCTTTTCCTTCATTTTCTTTCTTCTTTTCCTTTATTTCTTTCCTTCCTTCTTTTCCTTAATTTTTCTTCCTTTCCTTCTTTTCCTTTCATTTTCTTCCTTTCTTTCATTTCCCTTCCTTCTTCCTTTCCTTCATTTTTATTCTTCCTAGATTTCCTACCTACCTCTTCTTTTCTTTTCCTTCCCTCTTTCTCTCTCTCTCTCTCTCACACACACACACGCACACACACGCACAGGATAATTCTAGGTGAGGCCTACACCACCTATGAGGAAGCCCTTACTACCCTGGAGCTGACAAGCCTCTCCCATCTACACCTACAAACCCTCAGGGAGTTTGGGAAGAAACTCCTAAACAATGAGAGACACAGGTCACTACTACCTGAGGATAATCCCCGGTCAAGGATTAATGTCCGTCACCACAATAAAATCAAACCTATTAGGGCCGTGACGGACAGATATAGAAAAAGTGCCATCCCAACTATTGTATCCCTAATAAACTACGAAAAATAATACATGTATGTAATGTATATGTGTGTATGTGTACGTATGCGTATGTATATGTGTGTACATGTGTGTAGTAGATATGTATATGTATGTATGGGTATATGTCTATGTGGTTGTATATGTGTGTACATGTGTGTAGATATGTATATGTATGTATGGGTATGTGGGTGCATGTGGATGTATATGTGTATATATGTATGTGTATGTATGTATATAAATTTATATGTGTATGACAGCGTAATGAATGTATTTATGTTTATATGTTTGTGAGGATTACTTAGTTGGTAAGGATAACTTAATTTAATTTAATTTAAGCTTAATACTCCATTCCATTTTCACCATTATCTGTAACTGTATATTTTCAGCCCATGGCTGCCTTTTTCTGAAATAAACCGTTTATTATTATTATTATTATTATTACAAACACAGACAGACAAACACTCTCTCTCTCTCTCTCTCTCTCTCTCTCTCACACACACACACACACACACACACACACAGACAGACACTCTCTCTCTCTCTCTCACACACACACACACACGCACATTTGATGATTTGATGGCTGTTTCCTCGGGTCCGAGGATCAAAGGGAAGAAAGTCTCTGGCATGCCCTTTGGTGGCTGTGTAGACCAATTCTTGAGCGGCACACTCTGGCACATCTTGGGCATGGGTATCCTTGGGTAGGTGGACTCTGGGTAGGTGGTGCCTTTCTCTGTCTGTGCTTGTCCTCTGCAGCTTCTCTCCTAGCTTCCTCAAAAGCCTGCACGCTGCGCCTCGTCACTGTCCTCCAACTGTCTCTCTCACTGGCGATGTTTTCCCAGTTCTTCTCTGGGAAGCCGGCACATCCGAGCTGCGCTGTAGGACTTTTCTTCCCGCCTTAAAGTGAGGACCAATATGCGCAAACCAATCCCACTCTTTAGGCCAAGTATCCTTCCACGGTGGCTCAGCCGGCTAAGACGGCCGTGGTGACCTCAAGGCTCAACCTCTGGCTCAAGAATCTTCCTCGGAGGCACGGGGGCAGTTACCCAAGCTGCGGTATGTCTGCTGAAGGATCGGAGAGTCATTGGACACAGGGTCATCGCTCCCCAATTCAGTCCAGCACACCAGGTTATCGAAGGTTTTTGAATCAGAGTTTTCCTTCTCCTATTCTGGCTGCCAACCAAGGCTAACGAGCCCAGACTGCCCGCCCAGTTCTCGGTCGCGCCATGACATAGCAAACTCTGCGAGACAGGGTCACCACGAAAAGGTGTTGCTATGGGCACAGTAATGTGGGAGTGGCCATATGCAAGTGACCTCCTGCCTATCAAGCCACACAGTGGCCCCGTGGCGATCACCACACCTGGGAAGGAGAGGCTATATATTGCACTTCACTCTCCCTTGAGTGAGTTGGACGTCCGGCCCAGACGTCCGGCCCAACTCACCCAACCCCACATACAGACAGACAGACACACACACTCTCTCTCTCTCTCTCTCATCAACCGACGACTTGCCAACATCTGCAACGAGGAAAACGTCGATTACGTGAACACCTGGGACGACAACTTTTATTTTGATGACTCGTTATTCACAGATGATGGTGTCCATCTGAACCAGGTAGGATCAGCCCGCTTTGGACGTCAGCTAAACGACGCGGTCATCAATCATCGCACAAAAAACGGGACTACCCAGGTACGTCAAGGTCAAGTAACGTAAAACGAATAAATAGAATAAACCGAAATAGCTTAAAGGTATTTTACGTAAACGCTCGCTGTATCCATAACAAATTTACAGATTTAGAGGAATTAACTTTCACAGAAAATTATGATATAATCGGCATAACAGAATTTTATTGTTATTGTTATTGTTATTGTTTTAGTTATTATTATTATTTCTATTATTGTTATTGTTGTTATGGTTATTATTGATAATATATTCTCTCTCTCTCTCTCTCTCTCTCTCTCTCTCTCTCTCTCTCTCTCTCTCTCTCACACACACACACACACACAACACACACACAGATACACACAATGTATGAGAAAGAGAGGTAGTGTGTGTGTGTGTGTGTGTGTGTGTTGAGAGAGAAAGACAGTGTGTGTGTGTGTGTGTGTGAGTGTGGTGTGTGTGTGTGTGTGTGTGTGTGTGTGTGTGTGTGTGTGTGTGTGTGTGTGTGTGTGTATGTTGAGAGAGAAAGACAGAGTGTGTGTGTGTGTGTGTGTGTGTCAATTTATTTCACAATATAACAAACAAAGTTCTCAGATAAACACGATTTTAATATTTATAAATGTAAAGTACTCCACATCGGACATCGTAACGTAACAGCAAACTATTCGTTATATGGTAATCAAATTAAAAGCGTGGACCAAGAGACAGACTTAGGCGTAACAATATCATGTAACCTAATACCCAGTCAGCAGTGTACGAAAGTAATTACGAAAGCAAATAAAACTATCGGCTTTATTGGCAGAGCATTCGAGTATAAGTCCAAAGATACAATCCTCACTTTGTATAATTCCTTGGTCCATCCCCTTATGGAATATTGTGTCCAAGCCTGGTGCCCATACTACCAGAAAGATATAGTAAAATTGGAACGAGTCCAACGTAGAGTTACTAAAATGATACCAAGTTTAAGAAACAAAATGTATGAGGAGCGACTAAATGAATTGAATCTATTCCCATTAGTCCAACGTAGATTGAAATAAACATCTTGCATCTAATCCCCGACTTTCGATGTTTACTAATAAATAATATTTATCCATTACAGGTGGCAAGTTAGCCAAATTTCAACTACTTTCTATCTTTCCTATAAAATTTCTTTGTGGAGTATTTTCTGCCAACCCCACAAGGTTCTGACTTTATTTCCTGTACGGCTCAGGCCGGAGGGAGTGGAGGGTGGGGAGAGAGCCTTCTACTTTGTTATCCTTATATACGACTATCACTGGGGAGAAATTCATTCTCCACCAGTAACCTTCTAATCAGATCACCCCGTGTGGACCGTAAGGTCTGTTGTGGTCTGTGATTCTATGTAACTCTATGTAACTCTACCTCACACACACACCCACACACACACAGGTACAAACTTCAGGTGTAACTCCACGACTATTTTTCTTGGCTCCCTGGGACGTGAGACTTCTGTTAAAATTTTCCTTGTACCCCCCCCCCACATCCTACCCCCCCCATTCTATAACACCCCCCTAAACCCCCCCTACCTCCGTGTGTGTCCCCCCCCCCTATAACCCCCCACTTTATCTGTACCCCTACATCCGTGCTTCCCTTCTATCTGTGCCCTCCCCCCTAAAAACTCTCTCTCTCTCTCTCTCTCTCTCTCTCCATTATGATCCCCCCTAATTAACTCTCTCTCTCT
>JAWZYT010002281.1:12500-32500 GCA_034508575.1 Petrolisthes manimaculis
AGCTGCTGACTAATGTCAGCAACTACTTGCTGGCTGTCCTGGCGAGAATAAGAGCGGGAAGCAACTACTTGCTGGCTGTCCTGGTGAGAATAAGAGCGAGAGAGTGTGCAGTCGTCGGCATATGCAGAAAGTGCTGGTATAGTCCTGAGAAGGTCGTCCATGTATAGGTTCCAGAGAACCGGTCCCAGCACAGATCCCTGAGGGACTGAGGCCCCTACTGGGAGGTTCCTGGATTGTTGCCCATTGACGACTACATGGAGTGTCCTCATGGAGGTAGTCACCCATTAGCATCAGAAGGTGACCCCGGATGCCCTTGGCACGGAGCTTTTCCAGTAAGCCCGTGTGCCACACACGGTCAAAGGCACCTGCGATGTCCAGAGCAACGACAATAGTATCTCGACCGTTATCCAGGGAGTCTTGCCAGTCCCTGGAGAGGAGCATAAGGAGGTCCGAGGTGGAGCGGCCAGATCTAAACCCGAACTGTTGGTTGGACAAGAGGGATTCATCATCAAGGTGGTGGGTGAGGGTCTGTACCACTATCCTCTCGAATATTTTGCCTACCACAGACAGGAGAGAGATAGGTCTGTAGTTTGCAGGGTTAGTTCTTGATTTCCTCTTGTGTACAGGCACCACACGAGCCTCTTTCCATATGGAGGGCCACGTGTTTTCCTGGATGCAAGAGGTGAAAACCTCAGTGAGCGGTCCTGCCAACTCACTCGAGCAGTGGCGTAGCACTTGTGGGCTCACATCGTCAGGCCCAGATGCCTTCCTGACGTCCACTGCTCTTAGGAGGTGCTCCACTTTTCCCTGTGTCACCTACACCATTGTTATTTCCTGGTCACACTCCTGTGCCAGCTGAGGTGGAGACCTGTTCGTTTCGGCAACAGTCATCTCAGTTGAAAAAATGTCTGCTAGCAGGTCAGCTTTCTCCTTGCTGCTAGTTGCCGTGGTGCCGTCTAGCCTAGTGAGAGGAGGGATGGTTTCCCGGTGACTGGTACCTTGTATCTCTTTAATAAGGGACCACCAGGTCTTACTACCCACCCCTGGTCCACATAGCTTTGAGCGGAGGTCATTTTCCCACCTCCGCTGTGCCCACATGCTGGTGGCTGTCATGCTCCTACATGCCTCGCGATGAAGAGTCTTGTTGTGTAGGGTTGGGTTCCTCTTGTAGTGCAGCCACGCAGAGTACTTTCTCTCTGCCTCAAGCCGACATCGATACCCAAACCAGGGCTGATCTGTGGGTCTTGACGTGTACTGGCGGTGAGGAACATGCTGACGCTGAAGAGACTTTAGCCTCTCAGTGAAAGCCCTAGCCTTTTCATCAGCACATCCAGTCAGGATGGCACCCTAGTCCGTGCGCTGAAGGTCTTTCCTCAACGAGGACCAGTTTGCCCTGTCCATGCCCTCTCTCTCTCTCTATCTCTCTCCCACACACACCCAAATATCCCATTCCCTCCCCCCTCTCTCTCTCTTTCTCTCTCTCTCACTATATCCCTTTCCCTCCCCCACTCTCTCTCATACAATCTCCCTTTTTTTCTCTCTCTCACTTCCACACACACAAATATCCCCCTCTCTCTCTCTCTCTTGCTCTCTCTCTCTCTCTCTCCCAACACGTAATGTCCGAACAGGCCAAAAATGAATTAAAGTGAGTCATAGAGTCAATTAGAGAGAGAGAGAGAGAGAGAGAGAGAGTTTACATGTGTGTGTGTGTGTGTGTATGAGAGTGTATGACTGTGTATGTGTGTAAGAGAGAGAGAGAAAATGCAAGTGAGATGACAAATGAATGAGAGAAAGAATAAGTGAGTGAGAGAAAGAGAGTGAGAGAGTAACAAACACGTAAATAGGATTAATCATACCCTCTCTCTCTCTCTCTCTCTCTCTCTCTCTCTCTGACTTCTTTTCTTTCATTAAGAGAGAGAGAGAGAGAGAGAGAGAGAGAGAGAGAGAGAGAGAGAGAGAGAGAAAGAGAAACAGATAAAGTTTACATGTGTGTGTGTTTGTGTGTGTAAGAGAGAGAGAGAGAGAGTGTGTGTGTTTGTGTGTGTATGAGGGAGAGTGTGTGTGAAAGATAGTGTATGTGTGAGAGAGTGTGTGTAATATACACACATACACACACACACATATATATATATATATATATATATATATATATATATATATATATATATATATATATATATATATATATATATATATATATATATATATCCTATACACACACATGAATATATACACACATACATACATATATACATACACACACAAGTACAGATACGTACAGTCGGCGGCAGAAGTCCTGTTGCCTCACCTGTTTCACTGAGACACGCAGTGTTCATGGACTCGAGAAATACGCACGTTTTCTACACCTAATAATCTCGAGTCTATGAACATCGCATGCCTCGGTAAAGCAAGTGAGGCGACATAACTTTTGCCGCCGACTGTACATACATATACAGACACGCAAACAATTCCCTCTCTCTCTCTCTTTCAAACACACACACACACACACACACACACACACACACACATACATTGTGATTTGACACCGTGAGGGTCAGTCACAGGTTTAGGCGCTCCCTGGGGCAGCCAAGGTCAGTCTTGTTGACCTCTCATCACCTCTCATCTCCTTACCCTTCACTACACTCATCACTCAAGAACTTCACTACTTACAAACTCCTACAGTGCACAGTGAATAGAAGTACAGACTCGGTCAGTGAATCAATAACAACAGTTATGAACGACCATAGTGTTATACACCGTTATTCCCGTGGGACTCTTTACCAACTCAAACACTGAGCTGCCTACCCTCCTGGTCAAGTTATTACCCGCCTAAAAACCCTGGCACTCTTTCACAGCAGGGGTTATAAAGCAGGCAGAAACAAACAAAGACCCATACGAGTGATACGAGTTATTACATCTAACAGAAAACAGAAACAAACAGTTACTGAAAAGACCAAGAACTTTATTGAAGTGCCTCTCAAGTGGTTTGACTTGCCCAGATTATTCTTGTCAAATGTGACCTCATTATCAAATAAGGTGGACGAACTTGTGCTGGCTGTGAATACCAATGGTGCTGATGTTGTTTGTATTACAGAAGCATGGCAAATCGTACCCGAACTGTGCAATATAGAAAACTTTATTCTCTTCCACCAACTTAGAGAAAACAAACGTGGTGGTGGGTTAGCCTTATTTGCTAGAGACAAATACTGCCCCCAACACCTGATTGTAGATATCCCAGAGGGAATTGAGGTCCTGTGGGTCAAGTTAACACCTCCATGTCACCCGAGACTCACTGCCTCCATTATCTACTGCCTAATTTACCATCCACCACGTGCACCATCCCAAGTAGTGCTGATAGAACATATTATTAACACATGTGACATCCTCAAAATTAGATATCCATCAGCAAAATTTGTAATATGTGGTGACTTCAATGAAATCAACACTGAAGTACTAGAAAATGCACTATCCCTCACCCAAGTTGTTGATTTCCCAACCCACAACCAGAGTGTCCTAGACAAGATTGTCACCGACCTGTCAGACCAATACCTCCCACCACAACCCTTACCACCAGTGGGGAAGAGTACCCACCTCTCCATCCTGTGGACTCCCACCCCCGCCACCACCCATCACCAGCCTCCTACCATCAGGAAGTATAGACCCATACCTGACTCATCGATAAGAGAATTTGGACAGTGGTTGGTACATTATCCTTGGACTGAGGTATTGACTGTCAGTGATGTTGACACCAATGTCACCAAATGGGAGAATTATTCCACCACCATCAATCAAGTATATCACCACTTCTTCCCAGAAAAGTCGACGACAGTTCACCCATCGGATATGCCATGGATTACCACCAAAATAAAAAGACTCATCAAACAATGCAACAAAGCCTTCTACACCGACAAGGCAAGATATAACAGGCTTCGCAACAGAGTCATTAGGGATATCAAGACAGCCAAACTGAGACACTACCCTACAAAAATACAACAACTAAAGGAAACTAACATCAGCCAGTGGTATAGTAAAATTAAGGATGTGTGTGGGATGCGTAAACACTCACCCTCCCTCCCCTGTACTAACGGACATACCAGTGAGGAAACAGCAGGCCGCCTCAATGACCACTTCGCGACCATATGTCAAAGCTTACCCGGTTTTGACCCATCCCAACTACCTGCCTACCTCCCCTCCCTTCAGCCACCCACAGTCCAAGAGTATCAGGTTGCCAAGAAACTGTCAGAATTTAAACTAAAACGCTCCACCACTCCCATTGATCTTCCTATTAAATTGTATAAAGAGTTTGCTGTTGAGCTTGCCATCCCTCTCTGCTCTATTATTAATGCATCCTTAAGTCAGCTTAAAGTACCCACAGATTGGAAGACAGCTTATGTCACACCAATACCTAAAGTCAATAATCCCCAATCTTTTGATCAATTAAGACCCATTGCTATCACTCCCCTCCCAGCCTTTTGTGTGAAAGTTTTGTTTTTCATTGGGCCTCAGCTAGTATTAAAAATTTCATTGACAGCCAGCAGTTTGGCAATATAAAGTCATCCTCCACCACACATTGCCTTATTAGCCTACTTGACTTTGTATATAAGAACTTAGAGCAAAGGAAGACCTCAGTAATACTAACTTTTATTGACTTTAAAAAGGCATTTGACCTAGTGGATCATAATATAATAATAAATAAGGCACTTGGTATTGGGATGGAGCCAGGCTTGGTGGCATGGTTGGCAGATTTTCTCAGTGATCGGCAGCAGGTGGTAAGATATCAAGGTGCAATATCTAGCCCACATACACTGAAGTGTGGCGTGCCGCAAGGAACAAGAATGGGACCGCTGTGCTTCATTATCCTCATCAATGATGCACTGACCAACACACAGCGGTGGAAGTATGTGGATGACTCCATTGTGGGAGTTGTAGTGGACAACACTGCACCTGATTACCACCTACTACAACAACAACTCGACAACCTACAAGCCTGGACTGAAGCCAACAACGTCAGCATCAATCACAATAAGACTGTGGTGATGCATCTTCACACCTCTACCACACCTGTACCACCACCAAAAGTCACACTGGGGGGACACCCACTCCAGGTTGTGGAGAATACTAATATCCTGGGAATTACACTGGACAGCAAGTTGGACTGGAAGCATCATATTACCACCACTACCCAGTCGGCCTCTTATCGTCTGTACATGCTGAGAAGGCTGAAGTCCCTCGGTACACCACAGTGTGAACTGAGGAGTATATATCACATGTTCATACTACCCAAACTTACCTATGGCTCCCCTAGCTGGTTCCCCATCATTAATACCACTCAGAAGAAACAGCTTGAACGAGTACAGAAAAGGGCCTGTCGTATAATACTGGGGGCAGATTATACTACATACAGTGAGGCCCTTATCACCCTCGGCATGGTCTCCCTCGAAACTGTACACCACGACAATCTGCGACGATTTAGCATTGGGCTGCTAAGAAACCCGAGACATCGTGATATACTTTCACCTTCCCTTCCCCCACCACGACAATCTACGAGGCACTACAATATCTTAAAGCCGATAAGAGCACGTACTGACCACTACAAAAACAGCCCCATACCCACTATGGTCAGAATCATCAATAACAAATAATGCTATATCTTTATCTCATTTCATTGTTGTATATATAAAACCCTTCTCATCAATCATCATATAATGTGATGTGAAAAGTAAAATACATCCGACTAATTAGTTAGCTTTAATGAACACAAAAATATAGCAAGGGTCTAAAATGAACATAATATGTACAGTACAGTGTCACATAAGTAATCAATATGCAATAAGTAAATTACAATGTCACAAGTAATAAAGTAATCAAACAAAGAATCATAAAACATTTAAGTCAGAACCTAATTTACTAGACAAGACTAATACACACCTGATCGGGACCACATGCTGTTGACGAGTGAAGGGAGTTGCTCCATACCTCCACACTTCAACTAGCCTGAATCAATAAACATCAGTTCCGAGACCTTACAACTAAGAAAAACTCCGAAACACCAAACCTTAACAATTATCCCTAATAACAACACTTAACAACTAATTATTATTAACAAGTAATGCAAGATAGTTTCATCGTAAATCCTGGTACATAAGCTGATTATCACATTCACCCCCTTCCACAAAACTAATCTACGATGCCTCGAAACGATCAGGGGGACGCCTAATACGACTTGATTGTCTTACTGCTGGGGGTCCCCTCGCTGCCGCTGTGTTGATGTTGCTGAGCAGTCATTGTAGGGTCAGGAACTAACCCATCTCTAGAAGTCATATCCATAGAGTTATATTCCTCACAAGGGGGCGGAGGACTGCCTTCGCTCTCACCCGTAACTGGTTGTCCTGTGGAGTGCTTAGGAAGCAAGGTGCCAGGAGGAGCCAAGTGTTTAGTAGCCACCGTGTCCACCTTACCGTCGGGGTACCGTACGTGAGCGTAATGAGGATTAGCTTGAAGGAGCTCTACCTCATCAATCAGAGGATCAGTCTTACTGGAGCGTACGTGACGCCTCATCAAGACAGTGCCAGGACCGGATAACCAGGAAGGTAGAGATGTTCCCGTGGAAGAACGACGAGCGTACTTGAAGAGCCGTTCATGGGGAGTTTCGTTGGTAGCCGTGCAGAGCAGAGAGCGGATTGAGTGGAGGGCGTCAGGAAGAACGACTTGCCAGAACTGGGAAGGCAAGCCACGGGATATCAGGGCAGCTGTAATGGTCTTCCAAATAATCCCATTGTATTTTTCTACTTGGCCGTTCCCTTGGGGATTGTAGCTAGTCGTCCTGCTGGAAGAGATTCCTTTGCTAGTGAGGAATTCTTGTAGTTCCCTGCTCATGAACGCAGCTCCCCTGTCTGAGTGAATATAAGACGGCATGCCAAAAAGAGAAAAGAGTTGAGTCAGACAGTTTATAATAGTTGCTGTAGACATATTTGAACACGGAAAAACAAATGGGAATCTAGAATATTCATCTACAACCGTTAGAAAATACTGATTTTTGTCTGTGCTCGGAAGTGGTCCTTTGAAATCTATACTCAGTCGTTCGAACGGCTGAGTAGCCTTTATAAGAGGAATCTTTGCAGGTTGGTAGAAGTTGGGCTTACACTCAGCGCATGTCTTACATGACGTAACAACCCGGCGGACATCATCAACCGAGTAGAGCAAGTTTTTAGACCTGACGAAATGAAGTAAGCGGGTGACGCCGGGATGACACAATCCATCATGGATGGCAGACAGCGACCTTTGATCATGCTGTACTGCACCACAGTAACTCCTGGAAAATAGATTTGGAGCAATGTTGTCTCGACCTGGTTTATATATTATATCAAAGTCATAACAGGAAATTTCCATCCTCCATCTTAGGATTTTGTCATTCTTAATATTATTCTTATGGTGTCTATCAAACATGAACATGACTGAGCGTTGGTCGGTTTTAATGGAAAAATGCTTACCGGTCAGATAATGTCTCCAGTGGCGGACACACTCTATGATAGCCAAAGCTTCCTTCTCTACGGCAGCATGGCGTCTTTCAGGTCCTTGCAACGTACGAGAGTAGAAAGCAACAGGACGGCCAGTCTGGGTGAGAACCGCTGCAATGGCAGCGTCGGAGGCGTCTGTTTCCACTTGAAATGACTCAGATTCGTCAATTGCCAGAACCACCGACGATTCTATGTCAGTCTTAAGGTTTTGGAACGCTTTTTCGGCTTCCTTCGTCACAGGGAAGGTTGTAGTAGCCGTGAGAGGGCGGATCTTGCGTGAATAGTCATATATCCATCGCGAGTAGTACGCAAACAAGCCAAGAACACGGCGGAGTGATTTCCTATCACACGGCACTGACAAGTCATGAAGAGGCTTCAGACGCTCGGGATCTGGACGAATCACACCATTTTCTATTACGTAGCCCAGAATGTTGAGTCTTTCAGTTGAAAAAGTGCACTTTTCTTCGTTGTAGACAATATTCCTTCTCTTGGCTGCCTGGAGGAATTTAGCAAGATTAGTATCATGTTCCTCTTGAGTCATCCCGCAAATAGTTACATCGTCCAAGTAAGCAAAGGTACCATCAAGTACCTCTTCTTTAATTATTGTATCCATAATTCTCTGGAAGCAAGCCACTCCATTTGTAACTCCGAACGGAATTCTAGTGAACTGGTATAACCTGCCACAGGCCTCGAAGGCAATAAAAAGCTTGTCCTGGTCTCTGATAGCTACCTGGTGGTACGCACTGCGTAGGTCGATAGTGCTGAAGATACGGTACGGTGCGATTCTGTTGACAGTTTCATCTATTCGGGGCAGTGGGTAGCCATCAAGGAGTGTAAACTTGTTTATTGTTTCACTGTAGTCAATAGCCAGACGATTCTTACGGGTCTGGTTTTTCACTACAACCACTTGAGCACGCCATGGAGAAGTACTAGGTTCAATAATGCCTTCCTTCAACAGCCTTTCTACTTCCTTTTCTATGAAAACATGATCTTCTGTGCAGTAACGTCGAGACTTGGCAGCAACAGGGTGGCAGTCTGCTGTCAGGTTAGAAAAGAGTTCCGGGGGATCTACATTCAATACATTAAGACCACAGATTACAAGGGGGGGGCAAATGTCCACCGTACGCCAATGTAACACTCTCATGTTGTTTCTGAAAGTCCTGTCCTAGGATTACGTTTGCACATAGCTGTGGCAACACAGTCAGACGCACACCATCGTAAACCCGATCGTTCACTCTGATGTCGACGATGCAAAAGCCAGAGGTTTCAGTTGAAAAAGAAGTAGAAGCCATTGTCACAGCACTTGGAGACGGATCCACCTTCAAACCGTGCATTTTAACTACATCTGGATGAACGAAGCTTTCCGAGCTTCCACTGTCAATAAGTCCATCTGTTTCAACATTGTTAATAGAAAGTTTAACCACAGCTTTTGATAATGTACTAGGAGTGACGGCGGATGTTACAGTCGCTAATGTCACGTTAGTAGTGGGAGCTACAGCAGCAATGGAAGTCGTGCCTCGACACGCCTTGGCGAAGTGACCCTTTTTCTGGCACTTGTGACACACAGCTTCTCGAGCGGGACACTTAGTGCGTGGATGGCGCCTGAGACCACAAAAGAAACACTTCGAAACTACGGCAGCAGCCAACACTGTAGTAGATTCTAATTCTCCGTCACTTTCCTTGTCACAAGCGGCACTAATCACACGAGATGAAGGAACCTCACTGTACGACTCGCAGTTTCTTTGTGCAGAGTCGAGAGCGCGAGCTTGATCGAACATGGTAGTCAGGTCAAGAGTCTTGTTTTCCAACAGACGTTGCCTTATCATTGGCGACTGCAGTCCACTAATAAACGAGTCCCTGACATATTCCTCACAGTGCTGACTCGCAGTTACGGCCTTAAAGCTACAGTCTTTACTTAATAACTTCAGGGCTCGGAAGTACTCATCTAGACTCTCTCCCGGCTGTTGGCGTCGAGTTGCCAAGGTGTGTCGAGCAAACACTTCATTTGTCAGTTTAACATACAGAGCCTGTAGTATCTTTAGGGCATCATCATACGTTGCACACTCAGAAATACTTTCGAACACTTTGGGACTCACGTAATTCGTTAGGAGTGCAAGCTTGTCCAATCCGTCTTGAAATATAGCAGATACGAAATTCTTGAAAGTCTGCACCCAGTGTTTCCAATCCTTTGCTGCTGTAGGCGAACTCGGGTCAGTATCCAACCTCTCTGGCCTCAGCAGACGCTCCATCATGCAGGGTCACTGGCCGGCGGATGACAGAGTCCTCAAGCTGATATTGCGTATAATTTTTGTGTTCATTAAAATGATGTGAAAAGTAAAATACATCTGACTAATTAGTTAGCTTTAATGAACACAAAAATATAGCAAGGGTCTGAAATGAACATAATATGTACAGTACAGTGTCACATAAGTAATCAATATGCAATAAGTAAATTACAATGTCACAAGTAATAAAGTAATCAAACAAAGAATCATAAAACATTTAAGTCAGAACCTAATTTACTAGACAAGACTAATACACACCTGATCGGGACCACATGCTGTTGACGAGTGAAGGGAGTTGCTCCATACCTCCACACTTCAACTAGCCTGAATCAATAAACATCAGTTCCGAGACCTTACAACTAAGAAAAACTCCGAAACACCAAACCTTAACAATTATCCCTAATAACAACACTTAACAACTAATTATTATTAACAAGTAATGCAAGATAGTTTCATCGTAAATCCTGGTACATAAGCTGATTATCACATAATGTACTGTGTATTTTCAGCCTTATGGCTGCTATTTCAATTAACTGTTTATTATTATTATTATTATTATTATTACACACACACACACACAATCTAGTTGTTTACTGCCCAAAGGAACACTATCGTGTGTTAACTATTTGAAGGGCAGCAAGTATATACATAGTAAAAATACATATCACTGTCCTATCTGAACATTATTTGAAGGGCAACAAGTATATACTGTATACAGAGTAAAAATACATATCAATTGTCCTATCTTCACTGAACACTACACTTCACTACACTAATGTTAGTGGTATAAGTTCAGATGCACTCAAATTCACTAAATTAATTTCTTTTAAGTGATAAGGGACAGTGGAGTGGGCTGCAATCCCCGCCATTTATGTGCTGCCATCTTTACACTTTGAGTGTTCATATCCCGTATGTTAGGGATACATGTAGTGAAGATGTTCCACATCCGGGATACACCCACCACAAATGTTCGCTGGTGTTGACAGGAATGAGAATGTGGCACCTCCACTGTGTCACCACCATTTGTCACCATTCTTGTGACCCGTGTAGTGACCCTTGGAGGTAGGCACAGCCCTGCCAGGTGTGGCACCTCTTGTACTAGAGCCTTGTGGAACACCACCAGTGCTGCAACATCCCTGCGGTGTTCCAGTGAATCCATGTTGCTTGTAGGTGGTGGCTGTATAGGAGGTCCTGCAGCTTCAACCAGCCTCTTTATATGTGAGGCAGCACATGACATCCAGGAGAGGGAAGCATACTCAATATATGGCCTTATCTGGGCCTTATAGAGTACAAGCCTTCCACTCCTGTCCAGGAGACTCGCTATCCTACGTAAGGAGGACACTCTGTGGGAGGCTTTTTGTGCAATGTGTCTGATGTGTCCATCAAATTTGAGCCCTCGATCCACCTACACTCCCACTCTCTTTCTTTCAAGCAAAAGCACACACACACACACAATCTCTCTCTCACTCTCTTTCAAGCACACACACATACACACACAAACACAATCTTTCTCTCTCTCTCTCTCTCTTTTAAGCAGAACACACACACACATACAGAGAGAGAGAGAAAGAAAGGATGTGTGCATGTGTGTGAGAGAGACAGATATATATAGAGAAAGTGTGTTTTAGGATGATGAAGAGAGAGAGAAAGAGAGAGACAGGTTAGTTAAGTGGATTAGAGAAAGGGGGAAGAAAGGAAGAGAGAGAGAGAGAGTGTGTGTGTGTGTGTGTGTTTGTGAGAGAGAGAGAGAAAGGGTGTGTTTGTGTGTGAAGAGAGAGAGAGAGTGTGTGTGTGTGTTTGTGAGAGAGAGAGAAAGGGTGTGTGTGTATTTGTGAGAGAGAGAGAAAGTGTGTGTGAGAGAGAGAGAGAGAGAGAGAGAGAGAGAGAGAGAGAGAGAGAGGTTAGTTAAGTGGATTAGAGAAAGGGGGAAGAAAGGAAGAGAGAGAGAGAGAGTGTGTGTGTGTGTGTGTGTTTGTGAGAGAGAGAGAGAGAAAGGGTGTGTTTGTGTGTGAAGAGAGAGAGAGAGTGTGTGTGTGTGTTTGTGAGAGAGAGAGAAAGGGTGTGTGTGTATTTGTGAGAGAGAGAGAGAGAGAGAGAGAGAGAGAGAGAGAGAGAGAGAGAGAGAGAGAGAGAGAGAGAGAGAGGTTAGTTAAGTGGATTAGAGAAAGGGGGAAGAAAGGAAGAGAGAGAGAGAGAGAGAGAGAGAGAGAGAGAGAGAGAGAGAGAGAGAGAGAGAGAGAGAGAGAGTGTGTGTGTTTGTGAGAGAGAGAGAGAAAGGGTGTGTTTGTGTGTGAAGAGAGAGAGAAAGTGTGTGTGTGTGTTTGTGAGAGAGAGAGAAAGGGTGTGTGTGTATTTGTGAGAGAGAGAGAGAAAGTGTGTGTGTGTGTGTGTGTGTGCGTGTGTGTGTGTGTGTGTGTGTGTGAGAGAGAGAGAGAGAGAGAGAGAGAGAGAGAGAGAGAGAGAGAGAGAGAGAGAGAGAGAGATCTTTCCAATATTTTCATTCTGCTGTCATTCATTATTTTATTCTCCTTCCTTCCTTCTTTTTTCTTTCCTTCCTTCTTTTTTCTTCCTTCCCTTTTTCTTCTTTCCTTCTTTTTTTTCTTTCTTTCTTTCTTTCTTTCTTCCTTCCTTCCTCCCTTTCTTTCTTTCTTCCTTCCTTTCTTTTAACTTTCTTTCTTCCATTCTTTGTTCCTTTCTTCCTTAAATTCTTTCTTTCTTTCTTCCTTCCTTCCTTTTTTCTTTCATTCTTTCATCCTTTCTTTCTTATATTTATTCGTTCATTTATATTTTATTTCTTAGACCTCTCTCTCTCTCTCTCTCTCTCTCTCTCTCTCTCTCTCTCTCTCTCTCTCTCTCTCTCTCTCTCAGTTAATCCATCCATCTGTTATTCTTTTTCTCCCTTTCCCTATTTCTAAATATTTCACAATTTTAGAGAGAGAGAGAGAGAGAGAGAGAGAGAGAGAGAGAGAGAGAGAGAGAGAGAGAGAATTTTACAATTTAGGAAAAACATATTGAATAAATAAGAGGAAGGAAGGAAGGAAGGAAGGGATGTGTGTGTGTGTGTATGTATGTGTGTGTGTTTTAGTTATATTAATCGTGTGTGTGTGTGTGTGTGTGTACTACTACTACTACATCTTCACTACCATACTATACACACTACCACTACTACTACTACTACTACTACTACTACTACTACTACTACTATATCTATATATATAAAACAGAGTGTCTGTCTGTCTGTTTAGCCGCTATACACAGCCACATCGTTCTACCTAGAGTAATAATTTTTACATACGATTTTTCGCTGAGACCTGGAGAGTGTCTTGGCAGTATAATTTTTTGTTTTCTTCAATGATTAACCCTTAAAAACGACTTTTTTCATTTCCCCCACCCCCAGCTGACAAATGGGGGTCGAAAATTTTCAAATTTCGACGTTCATTTAGGCAAAAAAAAATATTGCAGACAGTAAGAGCTTGAATTTGCACACCAGGAACTGAAAACGAGAGCCTCTTAGGTGACCAAATAAGGGTATAACAAGAGCATCTAAGTCCGAAAATACATAAATACAATAATATCCCATGAAATATTATAACGTTTTCTGTGAATGTAATAGGTTCACATTCATAGAAAAACGTCATACGATCTTTTTTTTTTTCTCTCTCTCTCTCTCTTCCACACACACACAGATAGATAGATAGATAGATAGATAGATAGATAGAGACAGAGAGAGACAGAGAGAGAGATAGATAGAGAGAGATAGAGAGACAGAGATAGAGAGACAGAGATAGAGAGACAGAGATAGAGAGACAGAGAGAGAGACAGAGACAGAGACAGAGACAGAGACAGAGATAGAGATAGATAGATAGATAGATAGAGATAGATAGATAGATAGATAGATAGATAGATACATAGATAGAGATAGATAGATACATAGATACATAGATAGATAAATAGATACATAGATAGATAGATAGAGATAGATAAATAGATAGATAGATAGATAGATAGATAGATAGATAGATATAGAGATAGATATAGAGATAGATAGATAGATACATAGATATAGAGATAGATAGATAGATAGATAGATATAGAGATAGATAGATAGATATAGACACAGATAGATAGATAGATAGATAGATAGACACATAGATAGATAGATATAGACACATATAGATAGATAGATAGATAGATATAGACACATATAGATAGATAGATAGATAGATATAAACACATATAGATAGATAGATAGATAGATATAAACACATATAGATAGATAGATAGATAGATATAGACACATATAGATAGATAGATAGATAGATATAGACACATATAGATAGATAGATAGATAGATATAGGCACACATAGATAGATAGATAGATATAGACACATATAGATAGATATAGATATAGATAGATAGATAGATAGATAGATAGAGATAGATAGATAGAGATAGATAGATAGAGATAGATAGATAGATAGATAAATAAATACATAGATAGATAGATATAGATAGATAGATAGATAGAGATAGATAGATAGAGATAGATAGATAGATAGATAGATAGAGATAGATAGATAGATAGAGATAGATAGATAGATAGATAGATAGATAGAGATAGATAGATCCCCGGACAACGTCGGGTATCCCTGCTAGTATATATATATATATATATAAAACAGAGTGTCTGTCTGTCTGTCTGTCTGTCTGTTTAGCCGCTATACACAGCCACATCGTTCTACCTAGAGTAATAATTTTTACATACGTTTTTTCGCTGAGACCTGGAGAGTGTCTTGGCCCTATAATTTTCTTTTTTCTTCAATGATTAACCAATTAAAAACGACTTTTTTCCTCCCCCCCCCAGCTGACAAATGCTGGTCAATTTTGTTATTTTTCAACTTTCATTTTAGCAATTTTTTTCCTTACAGACAGTAAGAGCTTGAATTTAAACACCAGGAACTGAAAACGGGAGCCTTCTAGGTGTACACAAAAGCTTATAAGAAGAGCATCATTTAAAACAAAAAAAATAGTATCTCCTTAAACAATGAAAGAAAACCACATGCTCTCTCTCTCAAAGAAAACCACATTCTCTCTCTGTACATGTAATCATGTTCTTAGACAGACAGACACACAGAGACACAGACAGACAGACACACAGATAGATAGAGAGATAGAGACACAGGTAGATAGACAGATAGAGATAGAGACACAGATAGATTGAGAGATAGAGACAGAGATAGATAGAGACACAGATAGATAGAGACACAGATATATAGAGACACAGATAGATTGAGAGATAGAGACAGAGATAGATAGAGACACAGATAGATAGAGACACAGATAGATAGAGACACAGAGAGATAGAGACACAGAAACACAGAGAGATAGAGACACAGGTAGATAGACACAGGTAGATAGACACAGATAGATATAGAGACACAGATAGAGATAGAGACACAGATAGAGATAGATAGATAGATAGATATAGATAGATATAGATAGATATAGATAGATAGATATAGATATAGATATAGATAGATAGATAGATAGATAGATAGATAGATAGATAGATAGATAGATAGATAGATAGATATAGATAGATAGATAGATAGATAGATAGATAGATAGATAGATATAGATAGATATAGATAGATATAGATAGATAGATAGATAGATAGATAGTGTCATGCCCCTTGACAGTGTATATTGTTTATTATGTATTTCGTATATTGTATATTATGTATTTCTGTGTATTATATGTTATGTATTCCTGTGCATTGTATATTATGTATTTCTGTGTATTGTATTTATGTTATGTATGACTGTATAGACCCCAGCCACTGACGACCGTTCCCGCACCACTTCCTTCCACCTTTAACTATCAACGAGGCAGTCTCTCGTTCGACTCCCCATAGAGTCGAGTGACTTCACTCCCTTCAGGAGGTTCGAAGGTACTACTTCGATCAAGCCTTTGAAGCAGGCCGGGCTTCAACCGCCTGTATATAAGGCGCCCAACTTGCCCCAAAAAGGCAGTCTCATCAGCAGCTTGGCTGCATCTCGACATCAAGGCCTATTCTCTCTCCCAAAGGTTTTGTAAGGTGGTGGTCCGGGAACGGGACAAAGTGTGTTATAAGTGAGCTGCCTCCACTTCACCCAGATAAGTTTATATTGTGTGTGTACTATTTGTAAGGTATGTCCCTATCCTCATTTGTGCTGTGTTGCTGTTCACTGTCCTGTTTCAACTCGGGGGTGTTTATATTTATATGTTCTGTCTTGGTTATTGGTGAATATTCAACTCAGGGGTTATTCCTTATGTTCTGGAGTTGGTGAATAATTATTTTAACTTAAACTAAACCTGGTTGTTTCCTGCTTACCTTAACCAACTACGGTGACGAGTGGCTTATCACAGTGATACTGAGCCCCTAGACAGGTACTTATTGCTCACTGTCCATTACTGTGTTAGGCTAGAACGTTACATGGGGGCTGTCCGGGATAGTTGTGAATTGTTTGCACAGTACGTGGAGATGGGGACCTGCCTACATACTAGGAAATTATGCCTGTTAGGTTAAGAGTGGAATAATTCTTAAATTGTTGTGCTAAAGTTACTTCGTGGATTCATACGTTGACTCTACACTTGGCCAGTGTGGTGTTAGGGTACCCTCCTATAGGTTCAGCTGTAATACTTGTCCCTGTGTCGAACCCAAACTTGCATTACCCACCTGAGAGACAAGGACTGGCTACCGCCATCGTCATCTGGAGACTCGTCATTTTCATTTCTAATTTTTAAGAGACAGAGAGCTCTTGTCATCAGTTAACTAATCTATACACTCGACTGTGCGTTTGACCAGCCCAATCTGTTTAGCGATTGCTAAGTCTGTCTGTGTGTATGAGCGGAAAATACACCACATCCATTTCATGTCCCTGGCAAACTGCAGTTTGAAGTGTCTACGTCTGTCTATTGCTAGCTTGGGAAGCAAGTCCTTGAGCCGTCTAATGTAATTTTAGTGTCTTATTTTTTTTCTGTATTATTGTTATTGATTAGTATTAAGTAGCTATTGGGCATAAACTTCTAGTGGTGGAATCGGAACTGGTCTCGGTCACAATGTCAAGTTTCGACCCAGTCGAGTTTGTCGGTAACCCATCGGTGGAGGAGTAGGTTGAGGTTGATGTCAGAAAGGATGATTTAAAGTATTTAGCCACTAGTTATAACATTCCCTTCACAGGTAGTACCACTAAAGCCCAGTTGAAAGAAATGGTTCTTGCTCATCTGAGAGTGACGGGAGACAACTCACCAGGTATGGTCCAAACCAACGACCACAAGGAGACTCTGGAGATAGAGAAGGTGAAGCTTGAAGCCCTGAAATTAAAACTACAGTACGAACTAACCGAGCGAGACAACACGAAGTTAAAGTTCCAGTTCGAGGAGCGACGTCGAGAAGACGAGCAGCGACGTCCAGAAGACGAGCAGCGACGTCGAGAAGACGAGCGACAAGAACGTGCTCTCGAAAAGCAACATGAGATACACCTTCTCCAACTACAGGCTAGGCCAGTAGCCCCACAGACTCCAGAACCAGTGAACTTCGACGTTGGTAAACACCTCAAGCTTGTACCTACCTTCTCTGAAGATAATCCCGAAGTGTTCTTCAGATAATTCGAGTCAACCGCCTCCCATTTTCAGTGGCCAAGGGACCATTGGGTATGGCTAATTAAGCCTAAACTGGTAGGTAGGGCTATCGCTGTATGTGACGGAATAGAGGATAATACCAACTATGACTCTGTTAAAGAAGCTATAATCTCCTCCTATTCCATCTCTACCGAAGGTTACCGACAGGCCTTTAGGAACCTAAACAAAACCTATGTCCAGACTTTCACAGAGTTTGCCTCGGAGAAATTAAGAGCTTTCCGTAGGTGGGTGAAGTCGGCGAATGTTGCCACTTTTGATGAATTAACTAACTTAATAGTCACTGAAGAATTCAAAGAAAAAGTTCCGTATTCCATCATGGTACACATTATTGAGAGAGAAGAGACTGACTTAATCAGGGCAGCCAATGTTGCCGATGTTTTTTCCCTTATCCACCGCCCCGGGCTGAGAGAAAAGGCCTTGGGGGAGAAGAGACTTAATATTGTTAGGACAGATACAGGTTCTCGCACTAACCCTGGTAAACCCATTGGACAGAGTCTCTCTGAACAATTTAACACCATTTGTAGGTACTGTAAGAAGGAAGGACATGTTGTTAAAGATTGTCCTGACCCTAGATGTAAGGTGGCAAAGGGTAGTACCAATACCAACCAGTTCACTATTCCTACCAACCCATTCACTCGACCAGTAGCTACCACTAATGTTGTTCAGCCAACCCCACATGATCTCTTCCAGCCTTTCAGATCGACTGGCACCGTATCCCTCGGTGCTGATATGGAGGTATACCCTGTACAGATCATCAGGGATACCGCATCTGCCCAGTCTCTAATCATTAAGTCCTCTCTACCCAACATCGATAACAACTTGACAGGGGAAAAGGTGCATCTCCAAATGCTGCACGCAAGTACTCCAGTGCCCCTGGCCAAGATTCATCTCAGCTGTGATGCAGTAACTGGATCCGTAATCGTAGGAGTTATCAATACTCCCTTGCCCATTCCTGACTCCACCTTCCTCCGGGGAAATGACCTGGCCGGCAGTTTGGTCGTACCCTTGCTGTCCACACAGGATTCCCCACTGCCATACAACCCTACCGAAGTCATAGAGAGGGTCCAACCAACGTTGTTTCCCAGTTGTGCAGTCACTCGCGCACAAGCTCACTGTGCCTTGCCTGAAGATGAAGTCCTAATGCAACCTTTTCCGGCTGGGGCGTCCCTGAAGGAAATGATCTCTGAGCATAAACTGGAGGAAGCGCAGAGGTTGGATCCTACTCTAACGGTACTTCAAAGGAAGGCTATCCCAAAGGACAACGTCCTCCATTCCCCATCTTACTACTATGAGGGTGATATATTAATGAGGTTCTATAGGCCACCTAGACTAACAGATGATGACACTTGGGCTGAAACCCATCAGGTTGTGTTGCCACAAACTATCAGGGCATCTGTAATGGAGATCGCTCATGACGGTTTTGGGGGACACCTTGGAATCAAGAAAACTTATTTGAAGCTACTTAATAATTTCTATTGGCCCAGCATGAAAAAAGATGTAACCAAATTCATAAACTGTTGCCATACTTGTCAGATAGTGGGTAAACCTAACCAGGCACTCCCTCAGTAACCACTACAACCCATTCAAGTCCCTTCTGAACCTTTCCAAAAGATCCTCATAGACATCGTTGGCCCTCTCCCTAGAACAAAAAGAGGTAACCAATACATTCTCACTGTCATGTGCCCAAGTACCCGCTATCCGGAAGCTTTTCCATTAAAAAATATTTCAGCTAAGACCATCTCTAACAATCTCATTCATATGTTCACTTCTTATGGTATTCCCCAGGAAATACAAAGCGACCGAGGCTCTAACTTCACGAGTGATCTCTTCCGCCAGGTACTACATGAACTCGACATTCAACAGACTCTGTCCACGGCTTACCATCCTCAGTCTCAGGGAGCTCTTGAACGGTGTCATCAGACCTTGGAATCAATGATCCGTAAGTACTGTAATGAAGGGAATAGGGACTGGGATGAGGGGTTACCATTCCTCTTGTTTGCTATCCGAGAAGCCCCGCAAGAGTCCCTTGGTTGCTCCCCCTTTGAGCTCCTCTTTGGTAGAAAAGGGAGAGGACCGCTTAAGGTCATTAAAGATAGGTTGAGGGAGTTCAAAGAGGGAGACCAGGTGTTAGCCTACCTCCCAGTCCCAGGGTCTCCCTTGTCAGCTAAGTATCAAGGTCCATATAAGGTAAAAAGAAAGGTTGATGACCGGAATTACATATTGAATACCCCTGACCGTCGTAAGTCCACACAGCTAGTGCATATCAATTTAATAAAATTATACTTTACCCGAGAACCTGCACCTGATCCATTGAAACTCTCCTGTAATATTATAAATACTGACGAGAACACACTGAAAAATCTAACCCCAGACAATGAGTGGAATGGTTGTTCCAATTCCGAAATCTTGCAGGCGTTGCCTGGGTACTTAAAAAACCTAACTGAAACTCAAGTAGATGAGATCTCCAGTATGTTGTCTCAGTACATCGATGTATTCTCCGATAAGCCTGGATA
>JAWZYT010002281.1:42500-45000 GCA_034508575.1 Petrolisthes manimaculis
ATTTAAGAACTATTTGTTCTCTAATTAGTGCCGGTTTAGTATATCTTAACTACCCCGTACTATCACTTCCAAGTTTAACAAATTAATTCAAAACAATATAAGAATAACATATGTGATAATATTATGTCTAAGAATTCATATTGAATGTTAAATGTGTACCTGCCTACCTGTACTTTCCCCAGTAGGCTACTTATAAATTCCATATTTCCAGAATTAAATAGAGACTCTGATATGCCGTCATAAGTAGCCTAACTAGCCTACATTTTGTTGGTTTCACTACATGTTGCATTGCTTTTAACATTCCGAAGAGCTGCTATTAGTCTGTTATCTGTATCAAAGCTGTCTGCTGTTAGATTTGTATTCTTTAGATTATAAACCATGTGCATTTGTCCACTAAGAGTTTCACTTTTTAAACTTGACCTTTGGCTAGTTTTAGTTAGGTTCAACATACTAAAGAAGCGCTCTACAGGTGCATTGGAGAATGGTAATGATAAAAGTGTTGACATCACCACTTTTAGATTTGGGAAGCATGGGTTATTTGCAGCATTACTTTGGTTACAAACAATATTCCAGTACTCAGTACAGGTGAGCTGGCCGGAAAGTTCCTGCACCAGATGCTGTTTTCTCCACTCTTCATCTGTGAGGTTTTTGTCAGCAAATTTTGAGAGTTGAGGAATATCATCAAAGAGCTTAGACAGAGAAGGTGGTTGAAGGATTGCAGCATTTCGGGGATCATCAACATAAAATTTACTTTGTATCTGTTTCACAGACTCAATGAGGAATTGTCTACAGGTATGGTCAAATCTGGTCAGTTCTTCATCACTAGCACAACCACTAGCTTTAATTTCACTTACAGTTTCCTTAGCTGATATACCTAAATATGTCATCTCATCAGGAACCATACTCGCAGAGAACAAAGGATGATTTGGATGTAGTGCAGAGAGCTCACATCTTTTAACATAAGGCACACTCATGAAATCTGAACAAATGCTTCTGACAAGCATATTAACTTCTTGCTTGAGACCAAAAAAGTTAGGGGTTTCTGATTGAAACTGTGTATTGAAGCTATTAAGTTACAATTTTTTCCATTACCCTAAAATATGAGTGAAACGCCCCAAGAAATGCTTGATTACCCTAGATTTTACATATTTTAGCCTTACCCTAAATGTTACCCTAAGGAGGGTCAAAATACCCTAAAATGGGGTATTTTACCCTAAAGTGGAAACACTGGGTGTGAGACAAGAAAGCATGATATTTTTTCAGCTATGATGGCTTCGAGTATTTTGCCAAGAAATGAGAGAGAGGAGATAGGTCTGTAGTTTTTGGGATCAGTCCTCTTGCCCTTTTTGTGAATTGCCACCACTCTGGCTCCCTTCCAGAGGGTGGGCCACACTCCAGTGGTGATATATTGCTGGGAGATGGTAATATGGGGCGTTGCCAGCTGAGAGGCACAACGCTTAAGGACCCTGTGATCTTGTAAGAGATATGGTGGCTTCTGATTGCACTAACCTTCAAGTCTCTGACTGCACCACAGGGTCCCTTAAGGATGTGAGGACTTAGGTTGTCTGGGCCTAAGGCCTTGTTTGTGTCAACTAGTGACAAGCATTACCGCACATCCTCAGTAGTGATGGTGAGGGTGAAAAGGCTCGCGTTTGTGAGGACTGGCACATTCGGAGTGGGGCGCTCAGGATCGGGTACTGACATCTTGTTGGAGAAAAAAGATGCGAGTACCTCTGCCTTGCCCTTGTTTTTGGTGGCCACTGTACCATCAGACTTGTGTAGGGGTGGTACATCATCATCTGGTGTCAAACCTTGATGCTGCTTCAGTGTGGTCCACCAGGTCTTATTACCCACAGATCGGCCTCTGAGTTTGGTCTTAAGGTCTTCTTGCCAGCATCGTTGAGCCCATTGTTGTACTTGTCACATGGCTGCTCAAGTGTGTCTATAGCACTCCTTGTTAGCCTAGGTAGAATGACGTGAGTAGAGCCTCGAGGAGCGACTCTTTTCATCAGCTGCCATACTATACTGATAATCAAACCAGGGCTGGTCGAGGGGTTTGACAGTGTATGAGTGACAGGGGACGTACTGTTCTTGGTGCTTCAGCAAAGTACGTGTAAAAGTGTGAACTTGATTGTTGACGTCACTTACGAGAATGTTGTTCCAGGGCGTGTGTTGTAGTGTGTTGCAGAGACCCTCCCAGTCTGCTTTGCTCTAGAGACCCTATATAGAGAGACTGGACACCGCCATCTTTGTTTTTTTTATCTAGTTTTCCGCGATACCTTTCAAGTTTGTATAGGAAAAATGTATAAGATGCCAGATACTACCAGTTAGTAATCTATTGTTGAAATTCGTGGGCAAAATATTGACGAAAGTTGCATTCTTTCCATATACAGGTATATATTTTTTAATTCTATAAGACCCCTGAAGTTATAAATACTATTATACGTCATGTATGCGATATTTAAAGCACATAATAGGACGTGACGAGTTGCCAGACGAC
>JAWZYT010002281.1:50000-77500 GCA_034508575.1 Petrolisthes manimaculis
GAACATTACATGTTGTTAATTATTTTGACTATGATGGTATTGGGTTCTTTTTTAATCTGTCTGTTCTGGCTTTAATTGATGAGTCTGTTGTAGTGTCGAGCTTCACGTGTTGGTCTGGGGGCATCTGGTGGAGCAGGTTTCTGTGTCTGGGATGAACAAGCAGTTTGGATGCGAACTGCTTGAGAATATTCTGGTGGTGGGTAGAGAGGTTGGCAGGTTAAGTGTGGCAAGAGCATCTCATAGCCAACATAAGAGCCACCAAGAATAATCCTGCAAGCTCTCCTCTGTACTCTCTCCAGCTGTCGTTGTTGGGTTAGATTTATTGAGCTGGCCCAGGAGGGAGAAGAATAGGTGAGCTTTGGAAGGATAAATATTTCATATATCCTCTTCAGCTCACTCTCTGGCATCCCCAGGGATCTCAGCCTTCTTAACATGTACAGCCTGTATGTAGCTGACCTGATGGTAGTGGCTACATGTTTTTTCCAGTTCAGCTTGTTGTCTATAATGATTCCTAACAGTTTGGGGGACTCAACAAGCTGAAGGTGGTGAGGCCCAAGTGTGACTGTAGGTGGGGTTATGTTACTCACAGAGGTGTTAATGTGCATAACCACCGTCTTGTCATGGTTAATAGTCACGTTGTTGAGTGTAGTCCAGGTCTGAAGTCGGTCAAGGGTGTCTTGTAGGGGGGTATAAACAGGGAGGTGTTGTCTACAGTGATGCCTACTGTCGAGTCATCCACATATTTCCAGTGGAAAGGTGTGTCTACTAATGCATCATTGATTAGGATCAAGAAGCACAGAGGTCCCATTTTAGTGCCTTGTGGCACTCCACAATTAAGGTTTTGGAATGTGGATATGGAGCCTTGGTAGCGCACTGCTTGTCTCCTGTCACTGAGGAAGTCTGACAGCCATGCCACAAGGAAAGGATGTAGCCCCATTACAATGGCCTTGTTGATTATAATAGTAAGATCAACAAGGTCAAATGCCTTCTTGAAGTCAATGAATACAAGTGCCAGGGAAGTCTTTCTCCTTTCAAGATTTGTGTATATAAAATTTAATAAACAAATAAGACAGTGAGTGGTGGAGGAGGTTTTGACATTTCTAAATTGTTGTGAATCTATTAGGTGACTGAGTTGAGAGTAGGCCCAGGTAAAAACAAAGTCCTCGCAGATTAGGCTGGGGATTGGTGTAATGGCAACTGGCCTGAGTTGATTGAGAGACTGTGGGGAGGATGTTTTGGGGATTGGAGTGACATATGATGTTTTCCAGTCTGCAGGACATTTATACTGATTTAATGAGGCATTGATTATCGAACAGAGTGGGGTGGCAAGTTCTACAGAGAATTCTTTATAAATTTTCATTGGTAAGTCTAGTGGGGTTGTTGCTCTGTTAGACTTGAAGCTGGAAAGCTTCCTGGCGACTTCATAATTGAAAACAGTTGCTGGGGGGGAGGGGGAGGGAAGGAAGGAAGGGAGACAGGTACGGCCAAGTTTAGGGAGTGTCTGACAGATGGTAGAGAAATGATCATTAATCTGTTGAGCTGCATCCACACTGGGGATATGGGAAACACAGGGAATGGAAGAAGACTCATTACCTAAACCACAAAGATTCTTAATTTTAGAGTACCACTGGCTGTTATTGGTTTGTTTCAGCTTGTGAATCTTTGTGGGGTAATAAGACTTCTTCGCCCCCCTGTATCTCTCTTATCACTTTGTTTCTTAGGCTCTTGTAATGGTTGTTGTCAGTGTAGAAGGCCCTGTTGCGATTTAGGATTAATCTTTTAATCCGGGGAGTAATCCAAGGAACATCAGCTGGGTGGACTTTGGTTCTCTTGATAGGGAAGAAGTGGTGGTATGCTTGGGTGATGGAGGATAAATAGTTGTCCCATTTGGTATTAACATCATCTACCGTAAGAACCTCCGTCCACGGGTAATGAACCAACCATTGTCCAAATTCCCGCATGGCTGAGTCTGGTGTTGGTCGGTATGTTCTGATGACGGGAGTCTGTTGATGGGAGGTTGTAGTCTCAGGTGACCAGAACACGGAGAGATGAGTGCTGCGAGCGACAGGTGGTAATGGCTCAGGTGGGAGGTACAGTTGATCCATGTCTGTCAAAATGAGGTCAAGGGTATGGTTGCTGTGGGTTGGGAAGTCAACTATTTGTGAGAGGTGCAGCTGTTCTTGTATCTCACTGGTGTCGAGTTCATTGAAGTCACCACAAGCCACTAACTTGGCTGATGTATACCTAAGTTTGAGTGAATCACACGTATCAATTATGTGGTTGATCAGAGTTGGTCCAGTGATTGAACGTGGTGGGTGGTAGGCAACACAGTAGATGATGGTGGCGGTGTGGCGAGGGTGGTGGTGGGGGGTAGTCCTGACCCAGAGTGCTTCAATTCCCTCCGGGACTTCCACACCCAGGTGAGAAGCGCACAGACGTTTCCGGGCAAACAGAGCTACCCTTCCTCCCCTCCTCTCTGTCCGAAGATGGTGAAAGAGGTCATAGTCTTGTATACCACATATTTCTGGTGTGATTTGCCAACACTCGGTAATGGCAACAATATCAGCACTAGTTTGGTCGACTGTTACAATAAGTTAATCCAATTTGTTGCATAATGAAGTGACGTTAGACAGGAGCAAGGAGGGCAGTAGAAACCAAATGCGTGGTATTTCAAAATATTTGTATGTTGTGTTTTTTTTCTGAGTTTCTTGTGCACTGTTTTGATAGTTTTTATAGTAGTTATATGTTTGATAACATTTTTGCCTCCTCTCCGGCCGCGATTTACGAATATATTAATTTCCTTTAAACGGGCTATAGTGTCTGAAGGTGGGTAACCAATCCCCTTTCTACGTCGCAGTAGTGAGGTGGTAGAGTAGCGGGTTGACATGATTCAAATGTACACTATGTCTAGTCACTTTCCAATGTAATGTTCACTCTAATTTACACTTGCGATAAAATGTTGTTTCACTTCACTTCCACTTGCACTTCATCAATGAGAACTGAATGATGATTTTAAAATAAAGGCGATAAGGGCGAGATGGTGGTGAGTAGGTCAACAGAACTGACCTGGGCAGCTACAGGAGCGCCAAGAGACAGGTCTTCACTTCACGGTGTCTGACCTGTCTGTGTGTGTGTGTGTGTATGTGTATTATATGTGTGTGTGTGGATGTGTGTTTGTGTGTGTAGAAGAATAGATAGGTGTGTGTGTGTGTGTGTGTGTGTGTGTGTGTAGAAGGCTAATTGGTAGTTAGGCTAGTTATGTATGTGTGTGTATATGTGTAATCATATGATATACCTCTCTCTCTCTCTCTCATACCATCCATTATTATTATTATTATTAAAGTTTTCATTTGATTTGTAAAGGTGTTGTTTTGACCACACCGAGGTGTTCAGGGAGGGGGAAGGTGTGTGGTCGGGACAGTTGCCTTGGAACCATCGTGAGGGATGGAAGTGTGGGTTGGTGCTCCCTGTGTGTGTGTTTTTCGCTGGTTTCTCTCTCTCTCTCTGGCTTAGTGCTACGTGTGTGTTTGTTTCATCTTTCTCTCTCACACATTCTCTCTTATTTTGTCTTTCTTTGACTCTTACTCCTGTTCTCTTTCTCACATTTCTCTTACTAGTGTTCATTCTGTCTCCCTCACACCCTTTGTCACTCACATTTTATTCTCTAATTGCTCGACCACTCTACGTTACGACTCTTTCACTTTCTCTGCTCGACTTTTTCAGTCTCACCCAGTATTTTTCTCTCTATCTCTCATTTACTGCTTCATTGTTCCACTATCACACTCGCAACACACTTCCTCTTACATTCACTCTCTCTCTCTCTCTCTCTCTCTCTCACTCTCTCTCCCTCGCACTCTCGCTAAAAGTGAAATGATAAGTGGAATAATATTTTCTTAAAGAGTGACATGATTATAAAGTAAATAGTATTACTACTAAAATCAATTGGAAAGTTTAATGGAAAAATGTACTTAGCAGTGATATAAGGAAAAATTACAGTAGGTAAAGCTGTAACGTCCACGGATATCACTTGTTAAACATTTGAGTGATATGATGGGAGAGTGAAAAATTTCAGTAGATGAAGGTGTAAGGTTTTAATGTCCACGGATACCATTTGTAAATATTTTTTATTGATTAGAGGAAGAAAATTGGGGTGAAATTTATGAAATTAGAAGAGTGAAAGTGAATAGATTAAAATGGAATAAATTACAAAAAGTGAAATGATGAAAGTTTGATGGAATTACTGAAAATAAATTGATATGTTGAAAAAAATATAATGTGGATAAAATAAGTGAGTTAAATAAGTTTTTTAATGTGATTTGAACACACATAGTGCTAAACTACACACGCACACAAACACGCACACAGCTTAAAACAATATTAAAGTTATATATGTCGGTGAAACAGCGACTTCAAAAACAGTAAGTCTTTATTATTATTAATATTAAAAATGTATATAATTATGTATTAATTATTTTTTGGGGTTAATAAATATACTGGTTAATTAAGACATTTTATACAGCCACGATTAAATTATTTTTTGTTATTCTTAGATTATTATTTTTATTTATTTTATTTTTTATTTTTATTAATTTTATTAATTTTATTTTTTATTTTCATTATTTTTATTATGATTATTTTATTATTATAAAGGCCCCCCATAGACTATCAATCATGCCTGTACAAACTGGGTGGTTGTGCAGGCATGACCGTGGTGTGTGAGTGAGTGAGTGTGTGTGTATGTGATTGATGGTTTGTACATTTAAATGACTGAACAATATCCAACAATATTTTGGTCAATCACACACACACACACACGCCTGTACAGTGATGCATAATAATTATTCATGTAAGTGTCAAATGAAAATGATTGCACAGTTTTCTAGTTTGTTTGTGCAGGCATGATTGATTAGGCCTCCATAGACTATCATTCATGCCTGTACAAGCAAACTAGGCGACTGTGCAATATTTTCGACAAAGCTTGTGGGATATTGTTCAGTCATTTGCGCAAACTATCAATCGCACACACACACACACACACCACGGTTATGCTAGCACAACCATGTTCTGGTTTCACTTTCATTAGAAGGCTACTTATAATAACTTACTTAATACTTACTTATATGAGTCACTTAGACACTCAGACTTACACCGTCACATGATGCTCCAATACTGCTGACCTACGCTTGAACAGGAAGAGTACAGGACTCACTTTCTATGGGAACCACTAACACGCCAGCATAAAGTGACGACATAGGTCAAGGGAAGCGCCCTAGTTGCGCTCCTATAGCCTCAGTTAGCTACCGATAACCGATCCGATCACAGGTTACTCTAGCGTGTAATCTCTCTTTAAAGTTAGCTTCCTAGCCTAGCTTAAACCCGTGCAAGCTACATATTGTGACTCTGTATACTAACTCGTGTTATAAATAAAAAGTGATTAAACTACTTTAACCTTGTTGTATCTTCTCAAACCATAATAGTTATAGAAAACCTAATAATTAAAATCAAACTCCAAAGAGACAACAAAAACAACAAACCAGTCACTAGCCACACTACCTACATCGACTCATGTTTGGAAGTAAGTAAGTCTTTCTTACACCAGAACAACCTCCCAGTTTATTGTGCAGGCCTGATTGACAGTCTATGGAGGCCTTAAATTAGTGTGTGTCAAATGTAAATGATTGAAAAGTCGTTTAGTTTGTTTGTTACCGTTTGTTGGTATAAGTTTATAAGCAATTCTTCTAATTTAGTTTAATGTCAATATGCAAACATAATAGTTAATTATATATACAATACCGTCATGAAGGTTTAAGTTGGTGCTCGTTTTTGGTTTCGTCACATTATAAAATTTCATGTATGCACCGCGTGCTGATGTTCTGAATCTAGAAGGTTGTTAGGGTTAGGACCGAAGGTTGTTAGGGTTAGGACCGAATGATGTTAGGGTTAGGACCGAATGATGTTAGGGTTAGGACTGAAGGATGTTAGGGTTAGGACCGAAGGTTGTTAGGGTTAGGACCGAAGGTTGTTAGGGTTAGGACCGAAGGTTGTTAGGGTTAGGACCGAAGGTTGTTAGGGTTAGGACCGAAGGTTGTCAGGGTTAGGACCGAAGGTTGTTAGGGTTAGGACCGAAGGTTGTTAGGGTTAGGACCGAAGGTTGTTAGGGTTAGGACCGAAGGTTGTTAGGGTTAGGACCGAAGGTTGTTAGGGTTAGGACCGAAGGTTGTCAGGGTTAGGACCGAAGGTTGTTAGGGTTAGGACCGAAGGTTGTCAGGGTTAGGACCGAAGGTTGTTAGGGTTAAGTCAGATCAGGTTGGTTAGAGTGGCTGTAAAACATTTCACCAAAAAAACACAAAAAAACTTGGAGGCGTTATTGTAAATTTTTACCCCTTACTGGCTGCTGAAGGGGGAGGGTCACTACCATGGAGGTATAAAGGGTGGAGAGGCTCGAGCTGCGCGGATTTGAAGCCACAGAACTGTCAGTCTGAAATATTGTTGTTTGCTAAGGAGGCGTTTGCCTGGTATAACCCTATAGAAATATTTTGTTATTTCCTATGGTAGGGATGGTTGCAAACTGATTATTTTCCCTACAAAATATATTCCTAAGGCGACTTTTTTCTACTAAGTACTTTTCTAAGTGGAAATATATGGTTTCGCATCACGACATGATTTCTTATGTTTATAAATGTAGGTCTTTCAGTTTTGTAGGTGTGTATTGTGAAGAAATTCCCATTTAACCAACGTGCAAAGGGTGTGCCCAGGGTGAGTGAGGTTAGGGTTCTCCTTTGGGATAAGCTTTGGTGTATCAGGTCAACATGACTATCCCCTATACGTCCACAATTTCCACAATAAGAGGGCTTTCTGTGACGTCACGAGCGTTTAGCTTTTGTTTCAAGGGATATACTGGCTGCCATATTGGAGGGCAGTTCGAATGTAAACATTGATCATTGGACCTAACTTTGTATGCAATGGAAGGCCCTTCTTCATCCCGTGTTCTCAGTCAGTATGCAATAATGCTTGACAGTGAAGCTAAGGTCCGATATATTGAAAAAATAAGTGCTTTTGGTGGGAATGACTCATATATAACAAAGGAAAATGGTCGTCCTTTGGTGGAACTGTCCACGAGTGAGCTACCAGACACTGCATACCATGATATTTACATATATTTTCTAACCTTTTTTCTGTCTACTGTAGGCCTAAGGATGGTTCTTAAGACTACCACTAGCCTTAGTACCCTGTACCCACTCCAACATCTATGGCAGTATATGTTCCTGAAAATCTGCAGGCAGGACATGTCCTCTTCACCTTCTACTATTATGCCTGCTCTCACTTACTCTATATATATATATATAAAACAGAGTGTCTGTCTGTCTGTTTAGCCGCTATGCACAGCCGCATCGTTTAACCGAGAGTAATACTTTTTACATACGTTTTTTTCGTTGAGACCTGAGGAGTGTCTTGGCCCTATAAATTTTTCTTTTCTTCAATGATTAACCCTTTAAAAACGACTTCTTTCATTCCCCCCCCCCCCAGCTGACAAATGGGTCTATATATATAAAACAGAGTGTCTGTCTGTCTGTTTAGCCGCTATGCACAGCCGCATCGTTTAACCGAAAGTAATACTTTTTACATACGTTTTTTCGTTGAGACCTGAGGAGTGTCTTGGCCCTATAAATTTTTCTTTTCTTCAATGATTAACCCCTTAAAAACGACTTCTTTCATTCCCCCCCCCCCAGCTGACAAATGGGGGTAAAAAATGTCAAATTTCGACTTTCATTTAGGCAAAAGAAAAAATTGCAGATTATAAGAGCTTGAATTTACACGCCAGGAACTGAAAACGGGACCCTTCTAGGTGTACACAAAACCTTATAACAAGAGCATCAAAGTGTTTAAAAAAATTATAGTCTCTCCTGAAAATCAAAGAAAACTTGCTCATGCTCTGCAAGAAAGAAAACGTCATACGATCAGACAGACTGTTTTATATATATATATATATATATATATATATATATATATATATATATATATATATATATATATATATATATATATATATATATATATATATATATAAATATCCATGTGCATGTTCTTAGACAGACAGACAGACAGAGACAGACAGACAGACAGAGACAGACAGAGACAGACAGACAGATAGAGACAGACAAAGACAGATAGATAGACAGACAAAGACAGACAGATAGATAGACAGACAGAGACACAGACAGATAGATAGACAGAGACACAGACAGATAGATAGACAGAGACACAGACAGATAGATATACAGAGACACAGACAGATAGATAGACAGAGACACAGACAGATAGATAGACAGAGACACAGACAGATAGATAGACAGAGACACAGACAGATAGATAGACAGAGACACAGACAGATAGATAGACACAGACAGATAGATAGACAGAGACACAGACAGATAGATATACAGAGACACAGACAGATAGATATACAGAGACACAGACAAATAGATATACAGAGACACAGACAGATAGATAGACAGAGACACAGACAGATAGATAGACAGAGACACAGACAGATAGATAGATAGATAGATATAGATTCAGATAGATAGATTCAGATAGATAGATATAGATAGATAGATATAGATATAGATAGATAGATAGATAGATATAGATAGATAGATATAGATAGATATAGATATAGATATAGATAGATATAGATATAGATAGATAGATATAGAGATAGATAGATATAGAGATAGATAGATATAGAGATAGATATAGAGATAGATAGATATAGAGATAGATATAGAGATAGATAGATAGATATAGAGATAGATAGATAGATATAGAGATAGATAGATAGATAGAGATAGATAGATAGATATACAGATAGATAGATAGATATAGAGATAGATAGATAGATATAGATAGATAGATAGATATAGATAGATAGATATAGAGATAGATATTGATATAGATAGATATAGATATAGATAGATATAGATATAGATAGATAGATATAGATATAGATAGATATAGATAGATAGATATAGATATAGATAGATATAGATAGATAGATATAGATATAGATAGATAGATATAGATATAGATAGATATAGATAGATATAGAAATAGATATAGATAGATAGATCCCCGGACAACGTCGGGTATCCCTGCTAGTCTATATATATAAAACAGTGTGTCTGTCTGTCTGTTTAGCAGCTATACACGCGCTCATCCTTTTACCTAGTGTAATAATTTTTACATACGTTTTATCGCTATAACCTGGAGAGTGTCTTGGATCTATCTATATAAAACAGTCTGTCTGTTTAGCCGCTATACACGCGCTCATCCTTTTACCTACAGTAATAATTTTTACATACGTTTTATCGCTATAACCTGGAGAGTGTCTTGGCCCTATAAAAAAAATAATTTTCAATGATTAATGGAGGGGGCTCGAACCCACGCAAAAAGGACCCTGGAATCCTGAGTGTGGACACATGTTAACGTGTGCTTTACTTAATGTTTCTAAGTTATTACTGTATGTATGTCCACGGTAAGGGGTTACAATTAAAATGTTGATCATTCCGCTGCACTATGGGTGGAAAAAATGTAAAAATAAGTGGCTACCCCATACAGCTCCCAAGTACATAAAGAGGTTCTTCCGACTTATCATACGGTTATTTGGTGGTGTAGTGGTTAAGGGCCGAGTCTAGCAATGAGATGGGTCGTTGTTCAAATCCTGACATACATTACAATTCTTTCTTTATTACATTTTTTTCTTTATTCCTTCCTTCCTTCGTTTTTTCTTTATTCCTTTATTCGTATATTATAAACAATTCAGTATAAAATAATGTTACTAATTCTGTGCGTATGTGAAATTTAGAGCGAGAGAATGTGTGTATGTGTGTGTATTGGTGTGTAGAGATAGAGATAGAGATAGATAGAGATAGAGAGATAGATATAGAGAGATAGATATAAAGAGATAGAGATGGATAGATATATAGAGATAGATAGATAGATATATAGAGATAGATAGATAGAGATATAGAAAGATAGAGATATAGATAGATAGAGATATAGATAGAGATAGATAGATAGAAAAAATGTTTTTAAATGATCAATGGGCGGTTGGGGGGGGCGGTTCGAACCACTATGGGTACCACGCACATGCTCTCTCTCTCTCTCTCTCTCTCTTTGGAGGAGTCAAAACACAGAGATAGAGAGATAGAGAGATAGATAGATAGATAGATAGAGATAGAGAAAGATTAATAGAGAGAGAGAGAGAGATAGATAGAGTTAGATAGATAGATAGTGAGAGAGATAGATAGAGATAGATAGAGAGATAGAGATAGATAGAGAGATAGAGAGATAGAGATAGAGATCGAGATAGATCGAGAGATAGATAGATAGATAGATAGATATACATATAGATATACATATAGATATAGATTGATAGATATAGATTGATAGATAGATATAGATACATAGATCCCCGGACAACGTCGGGTATCGCTGCTAGTACTGTATAAAATAAGGAATAACTACAACTCTGTGTACTTAATGTGTTCATTTATTCATTAACAATATAAAAGATCTGTCTCTTCTCAAAGGTTTCCATCGCTTGATGTCGCTTGTGATTTGGTGTGTGGTGGAAAATGGATGGTACAAAGTCCAGTGAGAGTGGATTGGAGTCTCTATTTTTAGTCTCTATATTTAGAGACAATCCTCTGCTAGAGCATATAAGTGTATGTAACATTTAATCGAGTCTGATATGCATTTGTGATGGAAATTACTTGTGTTTTGGGTCCCAGGTCACTTGCCCCTACTCAAACCAGCACTAGGCCTAACCTAACCCAAGATATGCAGAATACTGCATACAGTACTCTACTCATGCTAACCCAATAAGTAAAACATTTTATGTTATTATATAAAAGTGATACTGCTAATGAGGTTTTATACCTTTACTTACTGTCCCTGCTGCATAACTAGTATTTATAACCATAACAAACAAACTTCATTCAAAGCACCAAATAATTTCTAAGTTTAACTTCCTAGTTTCTTACATTATTCACTCTAACTTTACCTGACCTGATAATAGCCCCCTTCCAAAAATATATACAGATTTTCCAACAAATATAATCACCAGCTAGGTTCATTCAAAGCACATCATATTCTATCAAAATATAATAAATGATCACTACAGAGGCGGGTGTAAGGAGTTGGTTGCCATCCATCTCTCTTCACAGCAGCTATCCATTTTTCTTGATGTTCCTGGTTAGCTGGAAATTGATGAAATGACACAGAACCCCTCCCAGCCCTATCCTTACAACCAACTGCACAATAGCTAAGCACCATGCTTGTTGAGAAGACGATAATAGAGTGGGGGGGTAGGCAACACCTGGGGGGGGGGGGGGGGGGTACCTAGGGTCAAAATATCACATTATTCAAAACTGTGCTCAAAGTGTGCCTATACCATCTAGTAATCATCCCCAAGCAACATTGTCCCTACAGCGCATGATTTAAATGTATGGCGCGAGTTTAAAAGGACAGAGTTAAAAGTCCAAAACCCATGTGGAGCGCGTGTGGCAAGTTGGACCTACTTCTCGCTCTGAATAAAGGTGAATTTCCACTGAAAATATCGCTTCAATAGAGCCTATAGCCTACTGTGTGAGGCCAGTGAGGGTGTGAGAGATGTGGAGAGGCGGGAAAGAAAGAAGAAAGAACAGTTGGCTTCAGGGTTGCCGATTTTGGTACTAAAGTACCAGATTTGGTGTTTTGGGGATTGTCAAGTACGTTTGGTACGACTTTAGAGAAAATGCAATTTTTCTGGTACTATTCTGTGAGAATCAACACACGAAACTGCCACGAGCTATAGGCACTTTCCTGGAAAAGTGGCACAGCAGCTGTACTCTGTCCAGGACACGTTCTCACGAATTTCGTTTAATAGCCTACGAGTTTTTGATGCTATGACCAAGACAAGAAAATAAAATAAATCTTTCAAGTCGCTGAACAAAATTAGTGATTGTGATCATACTGGCTTAATCACTGACCAATTACAACATTACGTATAATGATTGGTGTTACCGTTCCTTTTTTATTTTTTGCAGGCTGAAAAAAAATGAATAGGCAAAGTAAGAGAAAACCTGTACAGCCTGATAACACAGATAGTGACAGTGACAGTGGTACAGAAAGAAAGAAAAAAAACAAGATTATATTTTTTGTTAAAGTAGTTATATGACAGTAGGTTTTCTCCATGGATGATTCATAGCATGAGCCAAGAAATGTTCAACTAAATCATACTGATTTGCACGTGAAAGTGAATTATCAGGAAGTGTAACGCAGCTGGAAAGACACGTGAATACAGAGAAGCATAAGAAAAACGTGCAAATAAAGTAAATAAATTCATTTTTTGTTTATTTTGGTACGTTTTGAGGTAATCTGGTACTTTTCAGTAGCTTGAGCTGGTACCATCGCTAAAAGTAGAGTGGCAACCCTGGTTGGCTTCAGTCACCACTCAGCCTTCAAAGGGAGAGGATGTATGACTATGAGCTCCTAGTTTCTGCACTTATATTGGCTATTGGTAACTTTTATACAACTTTCACCTTGTACATTCCATCAATACATTACTCATGGGTGATAAAAGAAACAGTAGGAAGTCCAAAAGGACAAGGAAACACCATCTGAGAGACATAAATAAGAAGAAATGCAATGCCTCACCACCACCACCACCCAGTGTATATCGTTAGTCACTCCTTTCTCCTCCCTATCCTCCTTCTCGCCTCTAAAACACCATACAAACCCCTACTCCATCAACATCCACACCTTCATCCTCTTTATCCATCACAGCTTCAGTAAGAAAGTTGAATGTAGGTGCTCAACTTGTGCAGAATGAAATAGGAAATGGGAATGAATTTATAGTGGTGGAGAAGAGCAGTTTTATGCAATGGGTAAAATCTATTGCCTGATGTGAATGTGGTAGAATGATGAGCATAACAATATAAAGTGAGTTAGGAATGGTAAAGACCCCCAGCAGTGATGTTTGATATAAAAAAATGGGCAAAGGTACAATCAGTCTGCATGACTGATTGTAATTATTCCTATAAATAAAGTATTTGTAATCGAGATATTCGGATGATTTGGGGGGAACTCTATATGATAATGACTAACATATATAAATATCATTCAAATTGGTGAAGAGATAAGGAAGTTACATACTTTTCTAATTTTCAGGAGCCTGTATCTCCATTCGATAATTTTCTCTTATTTTTTATTCATAGAAAATCTAAAATCAATGAGATTTTAATGTAACTACCAGGGGACATTGCTTTTACTAGCAGCTAGCAACGTATGTTTAGATATTGCGGAAAAGATAAAGGGTGTAGGAGTTATAATTGGTAAAAGTGATCGAAAATCAATATTTTTGTGAAGTTTTCGTGAATGAAAAAGGACACGCCAGCATTCAGTTGCATATGTGATAATTTCCAAATGCTTTCCATACGGTGGTAGACAAACTAATTGACTCTTTATAGCCAAAAAATTAAAACCATTGGTCAAGTATTTATGATGCTGCGTTAATTTATAATACCGCGTTACGAAATGTATACATTATTATATACATAGATCATTGTTACTCACTACAAATGTAGGCAACATTACTACCTTTTCACCTGCAAAGTTTCAACACATTACTCCAAATAGTTTTGAAAGTAGCCCCAAGGTGTCACGTACCCCCTTAAATATGAGCCTTCCATTGCCCTCCAATATGGCGGCCGCTAGCGGATTTGTTTACTTTGATCAGCTGATAGCAGTTGCTGACGTCACGTGAAACTCCTCTATACTCAGTCATATAGTGTAGCAGTCAGAGTGAGGGTCTACGTCGTCCAGTATTTTGTTCTACAATGCCAAACAGTTGTGTCGCATTTGGATGCAATGAAAGGGCAAACAAGAAGTCTGATCCGTCCATTACATTTCACCAGTAAGTTATTTCATACTTATAAATTTTGTGTGCATGACGTTAACAAACAGTGACAAAAAGGATCTCCTGTACATTATTCAGATAATCTAAGTGTTGCATATTTATTACAGGCTGCCAAAGGATCCGTGCAGAAGACAAAAATGGGTCTCTTTCTCTCTCTTACACACACACACACACTCACTCTCTCTCCCTCTCTCTTGTACACACACTCCTTTTCACTCTCTCTCTCTCACACAAACACACTCACACTCGCTCTATCTCTCTTTCACAGTATTATTATTATCTCTCTCTCTCTCTTTCTCTTACACACACACACATACATCTCTCTCTCTCTCTCTCTCTCTCTCTCTTATACACACACATACATTCTCTCTCTTTCAAACACACACACATATTTCTCTCTCACACACACTATCTCTCTCACTACTATTATTATCTCTCTCACACACACATACACTATCTCTTTTTCACACACTGTCTCTCTTTCTCTCTCTCTTACACTCACACTGTCTCTCTTTCTCTCTCTTATACACACATACACACACACACACTCTCTCTCTCTCTTTCTCTCTCTTGTACACACACTCCTTTTCACTCTCTCTCACAAACATACATACACTCGCTCTAGCTAGGGGTGAACACACACACACAGATAGAGAAAGAGATGTGTGTATGTATGGTAGAGAGAGAGATGTATGTGTGTGTGAGAGAGAGAGAGAGAGAGAGAGAGAGAGAGAATGTGTGTGTTAAATAGAGTTACATAGATACACAGGCCACACAGACATTATTGCCCATAGCGAGGTGGTCTGGCCTTAATATTAATACCCAATAAAACAGAATTTCCGTTTTCAGCATTGGTGTTATTTAATGTGGGCTATGTGTCGGTCTAACCTGTTTTTAAACATTTCAATTGAACTGCTTTCTATAACATGTTCAGGGATATTATTCCATTTATCAACTACGTCGTTTGTGAAGAAGTACTTTGTTATATCTAGGTTGCTTCTATGACCTCTAAGTTTCAGGCTATTTCCTCTCGTTGGCAATGCTGGTGCAAATGTAAAGAAATTTTCTATATCCACATTGTTGTATCCCTTAATTATTTTAAAACATTCAATTAATTTGCCTCGTTGCCTTCTCTTGCTTAGTGAGAATAAGTTTAGATACTGTAATCGTTCTTCGTAGGATTTATTATGTAGTGAAGAGATTAATTTTGTAGCCCTACGTTGAACTGACTCTAGTTTGAGAATATCTTTTCTTAAGTGTGGGGCCCAAAACTGGATAGCATATTCAAGGTGAGGCCGGACTAAACTAATATATAATGGTAGAATGATGTCCTTACTTTTGTAAGTAAAGTTTCTCTTAACAAAACCTAGTATTCTATTTGTTTTTTTGGCTGCTTCGTTACAGTGCTGGGAGAATTTTAGGTTTTTGGGAATTGATATTCCAAGATCTTTCACACTAGGGGTAGCTACTATCTTCTGGCCCATCATATCATATTCATAATTTTTGTTTGAATGTCCTACTTGCAACATCTGGCACTTGCTAACGTTAAATGACATTTGCCATTTTTCAGACCATTCAGCAATTTTGTTTAGGTCCTCTTGAAATTTTGCCCTGTCATCTTCGGTCACGATTGCATTTCCGATTTTGGTGTCATCTGCGAATTTGGACACTGTATTATTTAGGCCCACATCAAGATCATTTATATATATAATAAAGAGAGAGAGAGAGAGAGAGAGAGAGAGAGAGAGAGAGAGAGAGAGAGAGAGAGAGAGAGAGAGAGAGAGAGAGAGAGAGAGAGAATAATAATACTGTGAAAGAGTGATAGAGCGGGTGTGAGTGTGTTTGTGTGTGTGTGAGAGAGAGAGAGAGAGAGAGAGAGAGAGAGAGAGAGAGAGAGAGAGAGAGAGAGAGAGAGTACAAGAGAGAGTGAGAGAGAGTGTGTGTGTGTGTGTGTATGTGTTTATAAGAGAGAGAGAGAGAAACAGTGTGTGAAAAAGAGATAGTGTATGTGTGTGTGAGAGAGATAATAATAATAGTGAGAGATAGTGTGTGTGAGAGAGAGATATATGTGTGTTTGTTTGAAAGAGAGAATGTATGTGTGTGTATAAGAGAGAGAGAAAGAGATGTATGTGTGTGTATAAGAGAGATGTATGTGTGTGTATAAGAGAGAGAGAGATGTATGGGTGTATGTGTGCATGTTTGAAAGCGAGAGAGATGGTAACACTACAACTCAGGCTCAGACAGCCAGCTCGAGCTCTGATTGGCTCTAAATTTCCCTATGAAATATATTCTTCCAGACTTGACTAATATGCTCCTGGGTTATAACCACTTTCTGTTTCACATACCTTTATTGAACACATTTCTGTGATAAGTCGCTTTTGAACCTGGTCTGCCATCGCAGGATTAGTAATGTCGGGGATCAAGAAATGTGGCAGCAGCTAGACGATGATTGGCCTCAATATTAGAGAATCTCTTGCTCATTTTTATTTGTATAAAAGTTTGAAATTCGTGTTCAATTGCTGATTGTGAATCCAGTGTAGAGTCAAGTGTAGATACCTGCAGCAATCTTGTTATGGGGATTACTTTAGAGATTGAGAGGTGCTTATCAGCACTGATTTCTCGAGTTATTTCTTCAAAAGGTGCTAGAAATTTTACTGCTGCCTTCATTGTTTCAAAGTCAGATGAAGGAAGGCACATTTCATTGCGTCCAAGAAGACACAATACTGCAGTTATTATATGTTGTTCAATGTACCTATCCATCATGAAAAAAGTAGAATTCCAGCGAATTTCAACGTCCTGTATTAACTTATGGGCTGGAAATTTGTTTTGAAGTTGAATTTCTCTTAGTTTATCAGAGGCCTTAACTGAAGAATGGAAGTAAGTTACGATGTTCTTAACTTTCTTTCTCACATCGTTTAGCCTCTTATTTTTTTACAATAGTGTTTGACACTACCAAATTCAGAATGTGGGCATAACAAGGAATGTAATGCCAATTTGTCAATCGAACAGCTACAGTCGTGTAATAGATAGTAACAGATAATGCCTTTAATTATTAGTGTAACCGAATCTCTAATCTTCCACTCATTCACAATTTGTTCGAGTTCCGAACGAATTACTACTGCAGTGGGCTCCTGTGTAAGCTGAACTGTTTCAAAATATACAGACTTCAGCTCCCAGGTTGAAGTTATGAAGTGTCCTGTGATACATATATATGCTTGGGTTTGGCAGGAAGTTCAGATGTCTGACGTAAGAGCTATGAACTTGGTCTTATCAAGAATCTTAGAGAGTTTTGACTTCAATTCTTCATACTCCTAAGGCAATATTTCCCTCATTATTTTGCGCCTACTAGGTAGCTCATAACTTTCATCCATAGCATGTACAATTTTTTTGAATCCCTCATCTTCTACAATTGATGCAGGTTGCATGTCAGCTGCCAACATATTCACTAGAAACTTGTCAAGTAATTTTGCCCTCCGAGAATCACAAGCATTTGTTGTGGAATGCTTGATGAATTGTTGGTTGTGTGTCTCCTGTCTTCACAGTTGCTTTTCTATTTTTCAGAGCAGATTCATATTCCAGTGGGTGCTGCTTGCTTATTAGGTGTTTGAACAGATTTGAAGTGTTCCTCGAGATATTTCTATTACAAATAACATACAGTAAAACCGCGAAATACAAAACTCTCTTATACTGAAAATAAAATGTTTTCTAATACAATGATAAAATAATATAATATATTATTTTTTTTTATAAAAAATATTTTATTTCCATTATAACAGAATTTTGTATTTCGTGGTTTTACTGTAATTGTAATAGAAACTTCAAAGCTCTAATAAGCTTCAAATCGCTAAGTTAGGTAAAAGTCAGTTGTTACCAGCCGTTTCATGTAAACATAGTAGCCTATGCCACGCACCATCGTTGACTCCATTGAGTCGTCTGCAATTTGTTTATTGTATTCATCCATAATTTTATCAGTAATCATTTGAATGTAATCGATTATTAAAAAAAATAATCGATTACCGAAAAATTTAGCCAGTAATCAAAGTAATCGATTACTGGCAATCGATTACGCCCACCCCTACTTGTCTTCCGTACCCACGAACACTGCGAAAATGGTACAGTACTGTAGAGGTAAAACCAGGATTCACGGAAGCATCATTCAGTGCATTTAAACAGCAACAGCTTCAGTTATCCTCAAGCAATGAAAATGTGTTTTCATTAATAATGGATGAAATGGCCATTCGTCAACACGTTGAGTGGGATGGCAATACATATCACGGATTTATTGACATGGGAACTGAGCTAGATGATGATTGTCTACCAGTGGCGAAAGAGGCAATCACTGTTATGGTGGTATCACACAAGTCTGCTTTTAAGTTACCAATTGGCTACTTCTTAATTGATGGACTTGGGAGTGTTGAGAAAAGTAATGTAGTTTTGCAAGCACTCAGTAAACTCCATGAAGTTGGAGTAAATTTTGTATCCTTGACTTTTAATGGTTCAGCTTCTAATTTAGCTATGCTAAGGAATCTCGGTTGCAGCTTAGAACCTGATAATATTAAGTCATATTTCAGTCATCCTTCTACAGGCCAGCCAGTGTGTGTCTTTCTTGATGCATGTCATATGTTCAAGTTAATTAGAAATTCTTTTGGAGACCTAGGCATTTTTCTCGATTCAAAAGGCAATGCAATCGAGTGGGAATTTATTAAAAGACTTCATCAGTTACAAGAAAAGGAAAGCTTACATCTCGGCAATAAGTTAAGAGCTGCACACATTGCCTACTATAAGAAACAAATGAATGTAAAACTGACTGTACAACTGCTTAGTGACTCTGTTGCTGACTCTCTCCAGTTTTGTTTGGATAAAGATATACTTGGATTTCAGGGTTGCCAAAGTACTATAGAATTTATACGTATACTTAATACTCTTTTTGATGTAATGAACTCTCGAAATTTGTGTAGCTATGGGTGGAAGCGCCCTTTGCAGGTAGAAAATAATTCAAAGATAATGGAGTTCATTGCAGATGTGCAGCAGTACTTATTATCCATAAGATTACCTGGTAATGATTTCCCTATAGTTAAATCTAGAAGAAAAACAGGATTTATTGGTTTTCTTATATGCTTCAAAAGCCTTGAAATTATGAATAAAATGTTAATTCTTTCTTCAAATCCAGTGTTAGATTACCACTTAATTTACAGGATGAGTCAGGATCATATTGAATTATTTTTTTAGCAAGATTAGAAGTATGGGAAGGTTCAATAACAATCCCTCAGTTCGACAAATCTCAGCTGCCTACAAAAAGGTATTAACACACTGTGAAATTCAGGTGGTAACTCGTGGGAATTGTATACCTTTGGAGTGTGTACCAACCCTTACTGCCTCCAGTCACTACCTACAGGCTTTTAGCATGAACATTCCAGCAAGTAGTGTCATCAACAGTTCTTTCAATAAAAACAGAATAATAGAGAATGATACTGGTAATAAAGATGAGGAGATAAGTATATACTCTGAGATTGATTACGAAACCTTATGTTCAGCCAGTGTGCTCTCTCCTTACTCTGAACAAATTATTGCATATATTTGTTGTTTCAAAACTAAAGAAACCTTTAAGGTGTGAAATGTGTTGCAGTGTTCTGCTTCACCAAAATATAAATGAAAGTCACAATTTAATAACTGTAAAAAACAAAGGAAATCTATCTTTTCCATCCAAAGATGTAGTTACCATATGTCTTATATGTGAAAAGAAATTCAGAGAGAAAGTCCTACTGTGCAAAGATCAGCACCCTTATTCAAATCTGTCAAGTTATGTTTGTCACAATATATTAACTTTTGTTTTGTCTGAGTTCCAGGGAAAGACTATTTTCCCTAGTTTGGTAAGACGTATGTCGGACAGTGATCCTGCTGATAATCATCTTATACTCTTAATAAAGGCTGTAGCTGAGACCTATCTTCAGGTTAGGTACAGTTGCCTCCAGTCGTAGCGACCCCAGTCTCAGGTGTGTGTAGCGAAATGTGGCAGCACTGGGTTTGTTTACTATTGGTCAGAGTCAGTGAATGGACTCGATTAACTCTCGCTATAGTCTCCATATGGATGCTATATAAGTAGAATTGTCTATCAAAAAATGCATACGTTTCCAACTTCAATTCAAATACAACAGAAACTAGAAAATATAAAACTCAATTTGAGTTGTTTTATGCGAAGAAACCCGCATAGCGAGGTGTAACTTCTGACAGGAAGGAAGGGAGAGGGTAGGGGGACACGGGGGATATGGGGATATGCGTGTTGGTGTTAAGTAGTGATGCTTCGAGACTTCTTATTCAGTGAAACAATCCACAAAACCGCATATTTTAGCAAACATTTAATAACATTGTATTGACCAATATTTAAGTGCTTTCCAATTAAAGTTAAAAGATATATATATATATATATATATATATATATATATATATATATATATATATATATATATATATATATATATATATATATATATATATATATATATATATATATATATATATATATATATATATATATATATATATATATATATCAATCAATCAATCAACAATTTAAAGACCGATCTTTCCACAAATAGTGCAGTTTCAGTCTCAAGTCCTAATGGCGGCGTTCCAGGCAGCCCTGTCAAGGGCTACCTCACTTGTCAGGTTTTTGGATTCAAGATCAGCTCGTAGAGTCTGATCCCACGTCTTTCTAGGTCTACCCCTTGGCGCAGCTCCCTCCACATCTACAGACCTGCTTCTTTTCACCCAGTTTTGTTCATCCATTCTCTCCACATGCCCAAACCAGCTAAGCCTACTCATTTGCATCTCATCACTGATACTCCTGATACCTAACCGTCTCCTTAACTCAACACTAGGTGTCCTATCTTGCAGCCTCGCACCACACATCCACCTCACCATTCTCATCTCGTTACGCTCCATTCTATTGATGTCATCCACTTTGGCTGGCCACGTTTCTGAACCATAGATCATTGCCCTTCTGACACAAGACGCATATACCTTTCCCTTCAAGGGGAGTGGAAGTCTTCTCATGGTAAGAATTGGGAGTAGTTCTCTGAACTTCCCCCAACCACATCTAACTCTGGCTATAGTAGCAGCCTCAGCCCCACCACCGGCAGAGATGGTATCTCCCAGGTAGCAGAACTTATCCACCAGCTCCAGGGACTCGTTACCAAGGTTCATTCTCTCAGGCTGCTCGTTAAACACAAGCTCACCTTTACATACAATGCACACAAACTTTTCGATATCGGCCCTCTTTCTCAGCAGGGGTCCATTTATTCTAGTGCAACGCTTCTTTCCGTGATGTACCCAACTCTTGCAAGCACTACACTGAATTGAGTTCACCCCCACCCCTTTTCTGCACACCGCACAAGGGTATGCGCCACTTTTTTCAACAGTTCCATTCCCCAATCTACTGTGTAGTACCTTTGTCTTATTGATGTTGACTCTAAGACCCTTGCTTGCCATGCCTTCCCTCCATCTCCCAAACATGGCCCCGGCATCCCGCTCGTTCTCAGCGATAAGCACCAGGTCATCTGCATATAGCAATTCCCATGGGAACCCAACTCTGAAGTCTGAAGACAGTGCCTCCAAGACCATGACAAAGAGGAGAGGGCTTAACACTGATCCCTGGTGAACTCCGACGCTAATTGTGAACTCCTCGCTCAGAGCCCCCTTGACCCTCACTGCCGTTCGTGAGTCCTCATACATCTTCATTACCACACGCACAAGCCATTCCTCCACTCCAAGCTTTCTCATAGCCCACTGCACGACTTCCCTGGGCACCCTGTCAAAGGCCTTCTCCAGGTCTACGAAGATAAGGTACAGGTCCCTGCCCTTGTGCAGGTATTTTTCCTGTAGCTGCCGGACTATGAAGATGGCATCGATAGTGCCACGTCCTGGCATGAAGCCGAATTGCATATCATCAATCAAGATACGTTCCCTGATCATTCCTTCAAAGACTCTCTCACATACTTTCATAACCTGGTCCAACATTTTCAATCCCCTGTAATTACCCCTATCCAGAGAGTCCCCTTTCCCCTTGTATATATTCACAATCACACTCTTATGCCAGGCATCAGGGATACTCTCTTCTCTTATAATGGAGTTTATTAATTCGGTAATTAATTTCACTCCAACATCGACCGCAGCTTTTATCATCTCTGCAACAATGCCAGAGCATCCTGCGGCTTTTCCGTCCTTCATTTTATTTATTGCACTGCTCACTACATCAGTGGCAATCATCGGGGGGGGGCCCAAGTACCGGATTTTCGGTGCTTAGCTGCTCTCTATCCCACTCAAACTCGACGTTGAGAAGCCGGTCATAGTGTACTTTCCAAGCATCTCTAATTTCCTTATCAACATACGCGATTGTCCCATCGTCTTTCCTGACACATCGCTCTACGACAATGTCCCTACCGTCTTCCTTTATGCGTCTTGCCAGGTTAAAGATCCCGTTGGGATTTTCGGCGTCAGAGACCTGGTCAATGACCAGGTCTTGGATGACTTTCTTGGCCAGATACACTTCTTTCTTTGCCTTTCTTTTGGCTGCAAGATAGGGCTCTCTGGGGCCACCTTTTTTGTGTTCTTTGTAAAGCCTTCTCTTTTCTCTAATCGCCAGGTCGACGGCGTCGTTCCACCACAAGGGGATCTTGTTCCTGGGGGGGCCCTTAGTCTTGCCGCAGACTTTGTCTGCTGCTGCAAGAACGCCCCCCTCAAGGAAATCCCAGTGGCTGCTGACACCCTCGGGCCTGGCAACTCTGTTCCTAACTAATTCCTGTATCTCTCTATAATAACTGACCTTATACTCAGTTTCTTTCAATAACCATACCTTTCGTTTGGGCATGTATACTTTCTTGCGCACTGGATCTCTGCGAATGCTCATGTCACAGACTAAGAGCTTATGTTGGGAGATGCATTCTTCGCCCGGGATGACCTTTACATCCCGAACGAACTTCCAATCTTTCCTGCTTACTAAGAAGTAATCTATCTGGCTACTGGTGCCCCCCGAGCTGTAGGTGATCAGATGGCTCAACCTTTTTTTGAACTTCGAGTTGCACACAACCATATTGAGTGCAACACAGGACTCCAGTATGTACTCGCCTTCAAGATTCCTTCTTCCGTAGCCAAAACCACCATGCACATCATCATACCCATCAGCACAAGCTCCCACATGACCATTGAGGTCACCGGCCAGTACCACCGTGTCAGTCTCAGAGAGGTCTGAGATGACACTTATTGTGTCGCCCCTGAACCTCTCCTTTGACTCCCTGCTCAGCCCAGCCTGTGGAGCATATGCTGATAGCACATTTATAACACGTTCACCAACTTTCATTTTTAACACAATCAATCTGCCACTCACTCTTCTCACGTCAATCACACTACTCTCCCATTCTTCAGCCACCAGCACACCCACTCCCCCTTTCGCCTTTTCAGACTCATCTCCCTTCAAGTAGATCCTATATCTTTTATTCTTGCCGACTATCCACTGCGCACCATATCCCTTCCATCGGGTTTCCTGGGCGCAGCAGATGTCCACACCTCTTCTTTCCAGAACTTCTACAACTTCATTTGCTCTTCCACTCATGCTACCCACATTTACACTAGCGAGTCTGATGCTGTGTGGGGGGCTCGCCCGTTTCCAGTGCGGTTTTGTTCCATCAGACTTGCTTTTTCTATGTTTTGGACTTGTCATATTTGGGAAAAAAAAAAAAAATAGGCTAAAGGTGTTTCATTGGCATCCAGTGTTTAAAAGAATTCCTGTTTGACAATTATTTGACTTACAGGTCATGTGATTTACATCAAAATTATCGGTGTTATAGTCTCGCTTTGCTGAAATAATTTCATAACGTTGTAATAATAGAAAAATAAATAATTATCTTTATCACACACATGGTGAACGACGTGAGCAGTTATTACACAGGGATTTGACTCTTATTGCTTGCCACCAGTGGTTCTTAAAAAATATTCCAGTAATACAGTTGATGTAACAGATATTTATTTGTATTACTTATGGTAGCGTAAAACATATTTATGTCACATGGGATTCTGTGAACTATGCATGCCGCTGGTTCATTCACAAGGGTTAGAATTAACCCCTCCGCGACGGGATAACTATGGATAGCCGCACTGTCAGTCCGGGGCTAGTGCGCCTATCCTTCCTCCCTGTCCGGGCACTTTTACCAAAATCGCTCAATTTCACTCTATTTCACTTACTCCGTACGTCTACACTACGATATCAACTCTTCCTCTCTCCAATGAAACCATCCCCAGCTCTCTGGGACTCTCCGTTACCGAGAAATGAAGTGAGGAATGAAGGTCACTTCACGGGCTGAGAGCGGGGTGGTGTTCGTACTGGTGGAGTGGCTCTGACGTTGGCTGGGCGCGTTGGTGACAGTGGGTCGGCGAGGTGCATGACTCAATCATTTTTATCCCATGTTAGCGCGCCGTCGTACCCCCTACCTTTTGCAGCCCCTGTTTTAGTGTGGTTAGCTAACCATTCCAGAATATTTTATGCCCTAGAGAGAAGTGTGGGAGTATTTACGCAAAACATTTTCTGTGTCAATATCACTGATTATGTTCAACGTAAATTATACGTGTCACTATCACTTCACTTATATCCTAAAAACGTGTCACTATCACTTCACTTATATCCTAAAAACGTGTCACTGTCACCAAGTGTCACTGTCACTTCACTTATAACTAAATAGTGTCACTGTCACCAAGTGTCACTGTCACTTCACTCGCATTACTCCCATCACTTCCTGCTTCTATATAAATTCCAGTCCATGATAATCTGAAAAGCAGTATCCAGGGCATAATGGCACACGACACTCCTTACACCAGTAACGAGTTTCCTTGAGTTTCTGAGTGCGACGTGTTGTGTGCTTGCAGACATGGCAGTGGCGATAACCTGGACGACCTGACGCCAAGGTTGGCGCAACATGTAAGCACTCTGTTGCAATCTGTCAGGGCGTCCCGCCGCTGCTGCATGTCTGTGCTGCTGCAGTGGTTGCACAGTGCTAAATTTCTGTAGGAGTTGGGTTATCAACTCCAATTCGTACTGCCGGAGTGATAGTCTGCTGTCGGGGTGTTGCTGGAGGTAGAGCAAGTACGAATTTAGCACTGTGACGTCAAGAAGGTGGAAGAAAGCCTTCTTGTACCACTTGCAGGTTTTTCTCAGACAATCGATGGCACTCACCATCATGTCTGACTTATCGACGAGCCTCATATTTATATTATAGTCAAGCACAGCGTCAGGCTTGAAGATGTTGTTACCTGTGCCGCGCTCAATCTTCCCAGAATCCAGCATCGTGCCCCTGTGGACGGTGGTGAGCATCCGGACGGGTGTTTATCGTGCCAAGTGATGGCCTGCATTTTCCCCGATTTCTTCATGAGACAGTCACCCCTGTGGGTGGGGGGAAATACTGGCCAATTCCTCCTATTGGTAAGAATGGTGCCGCAGGATCCTGTTTGGTGCTGCAGAAGGAACTGACTAAGTGCTGGAGAGGTGTAATAATTATCAGTGTACAGGATGTGGTTGTTGTCGAGGTAATCCCCCATGAGTTGCTTGAAGCCGAGACGGTCCTGGCCCTGGATATCCACATCCGTACCTGAATAAAGTATAAAGTCCAACACATAGCCAGTCTTACAGTCGCAGATGACATAGAATTTGATGCCAAATCTATGCCTCTTTGACGGGATATACTGAATAAAGGACACTCGTCCCCTGAACAGCACCAGAGACTCGTCGATAACAACATTCTGGAATGGTCGAAAAAAGCCTCGCATTTTCTCCTGGAGCATTGTCATAACGGGCCTAATTTTTCAAAGCCTGTCTTTCAGGTGTGGACCCATGTTGGGGGCGATGTGAATATAGGAAAGTATGTCCCTATACCTAATAATAATAATAATAATAATAATAATAATAATGACGACGACGACGACGACGACGACGACGACGACGACGACGACGACGACGACGACGACGACGACGACGACGACGACGACGACGACGACGACGACGACGACGACGACGACGACGACGACGACGACGACGACGACGACGACGACGACGACGACGACGACGACGACGACGACGACGACGACGACGACGACGACGACGACGACGACGACGACGACGACGACGACGACGACGACGACGACGACGACGACGACGACGACGACGACGACGACGACGACGACGACGACGACGACGACGACGACGACGACGACGACGACGACGACGACGACGACGACGACGACGACGACGACGACGACGACGACGACGACGACGACGACGACGACGACGACGACGACGACGACGACGACGACGACGACGACGACGACGACGACGACGACGACGACGACGACGACGACGACGACGACGACGACGACGACGACGACGACGACGACGACGACGACGACGACGACGACGACGACGACGACGACGACGACGACGACGACGACGACGACGACGACGACGACGACGACGACGACGACGACGACGACGACGACGACGACGACGACGACGACGACGACGACGACGACGACGACGACGACGACGACGACGACGACGACGACGACGACGACGACGACGACGACGACGACGACGACGACGACGACGACGACGACGACGACGACGACGACGACGACGACGACGACGACGACGACGACGACGACGACGACGACGACGACGACGACGACGACGACGACGACGACGACGACGACGACGACGACGACGACGACGACGACGACGACGACGACGACGACGACGACGACGACGACGACGACGACGACGACGACGACGACGACGACGACGACGACGACGACGACGACGACGACGACGACGACGACGACGACGACGACGACGACGACGACGACGACGACGACGACGACGACGACGACGACGACGACGACGACGACGACGACGACGACGACGACGACGACGACGACGACGACGACGACGACGACGACGACGACGACGACGACGACGACGACGACGACGACGACGACGACGACGACGACGACGACGACGACGACGACGACGACGACGACGACGACGACGACGACGACGACGACGACGACGACGACGACGACGACGACGACGACGACGACGACGACGACGACGACGACGACGACGACGACGACGACGACGACGACGACGACGACGACGACGACGACGACGACGACGACGACGACGACGACGACGACGACGACGACGACGACGACGACGACGACGACGACGACGACGACGACGACGACGACGACGACGACGACGACGACGACGACGACGACGACGACGACGACGACGACGACGACGACGACGACGACGACGACGACGACGACGACGACGACGACGACGACGACGACGACGACGACGACGACGACGACGACGACGACGACGACGACGACGACGACGACGACGACGACGACGACGACGACGACGACGACGACGACGACGACGACGACGACGACGACGACGACGACGACGACGACGACGACGACGACGACGACGACG